>CM070104.1:3998389-4003389 GCA_036178185.1 Liparis tanakae | reverse complement strand
ATTCCCTTCACTTGCCCTCAGCCACTCCTGTGTCTCCCTGATTGCTTCATGCCGTACACCTGTGTTTCCCCCTATACGTTGTGCCAGTCTTTCCCTTGTCTGCTGTCGGTTTGTTGTCTTTTGTTCTCTCGTCCTTGTGGCCTGTGGATTCCTGACCTGTTTTGACCTCAGATTCTCTGCCTGCCCCTTTTTGGACTTTTTTCTTTCTTTTTCTTTTTGCCTCATTAAAAAGAGTTTCTTGTTATTCTTATTGTTGCCGGTCCTGTTCCTCTGCACCTAAGCTTCACCCCATGACATTTAATGATTTCATATCTATTATGTAATAGCTCGCCACCTGCAAACATTCATCCATCTGAAACTGAAACCACACAGTAGGTGTACGTTTAGAGTAAATGACCAAATAAAATGTTCATCTGCAGCTAACATATGATATAAAACACAGAGACGCACAGACTACGTTATCCAATCAGAAACCGGTTATAATCTGCTCTCACAAATCCTTCAAAGCAGACATTCAGAGTTACACACCAGCGCATCGTGGCGGTGGGTCTGAGCTGCCTGTGGTCAGTGACATCATCGGACAGAAGCTCTTCCTCATTCTTCAGGACTCACCGACCTTCAGTCTGCTCACTGTCCGACCGACCTCCAACTGCTCGGGCCTTCCACAACTTCACTGAAGTTTATTTGAAGTTAGGAGAGAAAGCGGTGGAAGAAGTTCTCACTCTGAGTTCATGGAAGTGACGCCTGAGATGAGACCTTTGATGTTTAAGGATGCCTTCTGGGTAAGTCTGCTCTCATGTTGTGGTTTCCTCGTACTTTAAAACCGAAAGTGCATTGGGTGTTCTTAAACTCATGTAATCTTTTTATGTTTATTTCTTTACGTAGAATTCACATGTCGAAAAAACTACTATTATATTCATTCATTTAGAAGATAATAAATAGTAAAAGTACCTACAGAACTAAAGCTTTTGATGCAGACCTAATCTAGCCAACATTGTAAGTGTAGAGGTCAAATTTACCATTTTATATTTAACCCTCCTATTACCTTTGGGGTCAATTTAACCCATTCAATGTTTAACGTCTCTAAAAAAAATGATTGACATAATTTGCCTTATATTTGACTTATATTTCTCTTATTTCATGACTTTCCATTATTTATTGGGGACAACTGGGAAAACCTAAAATTCACATGATGATATGTTTTTTATGTAAATTTGACCCCAGGTGTAAAACATAAGAAATATCAACTTTCTTTTTTATTTATAGGGCTATTTAGGTAGTCAACAAACAAACGTAAAGTGACACTTAAACTTGGGAAACAATATTAATTCTAATAATGTTCTGGAGGTTTTACTTGCTGGGGTCAAATGGACCCCACGGGTAAAAGAGGTTAGCACATTTAAAGGTAACAGGAGGGTTAAAAAAACATGTCTTTCTTAAATTATAAGATATTCTAAGATATTCAAGTTCTAGCAACGTTGTACCACTTAACCAAGGCAGTACTGATAAGTCATACAGTTCATAAATACCCCAAACTCTGTGCTACACGGTATGCAAGTTATTAAATGTATCTGCAGTTTCTGAGTGGTGAGAATGTCGTATATTCTATTTTTGCTTAACGTTAGTTCTGCATTTCTAACCACAGAGTGAGTTCAGGAGTGACTCAAGACAAATGTTGCAACAGTTGAGCAACGCTGGTCATTTTAATATTTCTTGATAAGCTTGTTTCTCTGTTTTCTTCGCAGGGCTCCAGCTTCACGTGCCATGCCGGCTACGACGCCGTGATCCAGAGGCTGCGAGACGGAAAGCAAATGTGCAAAGATGTGGAGGAGCTTTTAAAGATGAGGTACAGCGTCAGACTGCGTGACACAACGTGTGCGATTGTTGTGTAATTGTGTTAACATGAAAATGGGTAGAAATCCAAGTACATAAAGCTTCTTGTTTCCAGCTGCAGGGCCGGTTCATGAACAACTGGATTACTGGAGTGTTTATGATCAGGAGGCAATACAACATGTCATCAGTCCCACTCGTGTTCAGCTTTACTTCCCAATTGATTAACAATATGGTACTTTAAAATAAAAGGTTCAGTGCATTAATACATTTTTATTAAGATATCTCGGCCCACCACACACACTGGATGTTGTAAATGATAATAGAGTACGACAGATATATGCGGTGAGCGTAATCCAATTCAACAAAAGATGATTTAGAACATTTTATTACCCAACAATATATATATTTTTTACTATATTTATACTTCCTGATATTTTGTTGTTAGATGGAGGTTTGAGGTGTAAATTATGTGAGCATTTCACAAGTCTATTTTTGTCAGGACAAGAAAAACACACTTTAGTGGTTTAACCCTCCTGTGACCTTTGGGGTCAATTTGACCCCATTCAATGTTTTACTTCTCCAAAAAAAATATTGACAAAATTATTTTTTGCTTCATATTTCTTGACTTTTCCTAATTTATTGGGGAAAACTTGAGAAACGTAAAATTCACATGATGATATGTTTTCACTGCCCTGTACACAACTTGTACACATCTTCTTTGGGGTCAATTTGACCCCAGGCTGTTTTTCTCTGTGTAAAACATCGAAGAAATATTAACTTTTTTCATTTATTTAAATGTCTATTTAGGTTATTGACATAATTATTTTTTGCTTCATATTTCATGACTTTTCCTAATTTATTAGGGACAACTGGAAAAACATAACATTCACATGATGAAATGTTTTCAATGTCCTAAACACAACTTGTACACATGTTCTTTGGGCTCAATTTGAACCCCAGGCTGTTTTTCCATGTGTAAAACATCGAAGCAATATAAAGTTTTTTATTTATTTAAAGGGATATTTAGGTAGTCAACAAATAAACATAAAGTACCTCACACTTAAACTTGGAAAACAATATTAATTCTAATAATTTTCTGGAGGTTTTAATTGTTGGGGTCAAATTGACCCCAAGGATACAATATGTGAGCAATGTGAAAGTAATAGGAGGGTTAAGTAAATTATAAAACCAGACGGGCCGCAGTGTGACGCGTCTGGCCGAACTTCACAGGGCGCTGGCGGAGGAGAAGTACGGGAAGGAGCTGGTGACCATCGCTCGCAAAGCAGGAGGACACACAGAGATCAGGTAAACACAGAGATCAGGTAAACACAGAGATCAGGTAAACACAGAGATCAGGTAAACACAGAGATCAGGTAAACAAACAGAGATCAGGTAAACACACAGAGATCAGGTAAACACAGAGAGATCAGGTAAACACACAGAGATCAGGTAAACACAGAGATCAGGTAAATACACAGAGATCAGGTAAATACACAGAGATCAGGTAAACAAACAGAGATCAGGTAAACACAGAGATCAGGTAAACACAGAGATCAGGTAAACAAACAGAGATCAGGTAAACACAGAGAGATCAGGTAAACACACAGAGATCAGGTAAACACACAGAGATCAGGTAAACACACAGAGATCAGGTAAATACACAGAGATCAGGTAAACACACAGAGATCAGGTAAACACAGAGATCAGGTAAACACAGAGAGATCAGGTAAACACAGAGATCAGGTAAATACACAGAGAACAGGTAAATACACAGAGATCAGGTAAACACACAGAGATCAGGTAAACCCACAGAGATCAGGTAAATACACATAGATCAGGTAAATACACAGAGATCAGGTAAACACACAGAGATCAGGTAAACACACAGAGATCAGGTAAACACACAGAGATCAGGTAAATACACAGAGATCAGGTAAACACACAGAGATCAGGTAAACAAACCGAGATCAGGTAAACACACAGAGATCAGGTAAACACACAGATCAGGTAAACAAACAGATCAGGTAAACACACAGAGATCAGGTAAACACACAGATCAGGTAAACACACAGAGATCGGGTAAATACACAGAGATCAGGTAAACACACAGAGATCAGGTAAATACACAGAGATCAGGTAAACACACAGAGATCAGGTAAATACACAGAGATCAGGTAAACACAGAGATCAGGTAAACACAGAGATCAGGTAAACACACAGAGATAAACACAGCGCCGGGCGTTGAGGGCATCGTGATGACCCTCGACTTGTGAAGCATCAGTCAGGCGTCTGTGAGTCATAACTTCTGTTTTCAAAGGAAACATATTTATAGGTCTTTGAGACCGAAGAATGTAGTGTAGTAATCCACAAACAAACGCATAGAAATCTACAAAGAAATGCAGAAATATGTCCGTGATTTTTCTTTTTTAAATCGTAATTTATTCATTTGTGCATGGAGATGTATTTGTAAATCCTTCTGTGTACATTTGTGAGTCTTTGTGTTTGTATTTGTGAGTCTCTCTGTGTACATTTACTGATCTTACCCCGGAGAATAAAAGGAGTGGCCGTGTTTCTGTGTCTGCAGCCGACCACATCCCCAGTGGTCATAATGCGTTGCCATGTTTCCTGTTCCTCTCAGACATGTCAGATCTACTGAGCTTCCTCTCTTGTATCTCTGATCCTAAATGTGCATTGTTTCTTCCAGCACCATGAGAGCATCCTTTGAACTTTTAAAAACACGTAAGACAAACCAAAGTACTAAATACTGTTGCTGCTGTCCTTTCAATGTGGGGTATATTACGATTAATCCAGTTTGCTGTTTTTTGGGCCGCAGAAATCGAGAACATCGGTAACTTTCACATCCAGCTCTCCGACATATTGAAAGAGGAGGTGAAGAAGATTGAGACGTTCCGAGAGCGGCAGAAAGAGCAGAGGAAGAAGGTACTGGACACTATTATGATGAGCTGAGTTATTATACACACATTAGAAGTGAGGTTTCATTGATGAACATAATGTGAGGTTTGATGGCATATCGAGATTAATCTTCTCAGTGTGCAGATTGTATGCACCCCTAAGATCATTTACATACCTTTATAGGTAATAAATATATATTAATATTTAAAAAGCTAATTAATCACCAAGTAATGTATTCACAACTATACTTCCTA
>CM070104.1:3773389-3995889 GCA_036178185.1 Liparis tanakae | reverse complement strand
AAGATGGTGGACATGTGTCATTATGAGCATGTTGGCATACTGAGGCTGGAGATATGTCGACTAGTTCTTGAAAGAAAGAACCGACCGCACATGTCACACATTTAATCGAGGATGCTTAGTTTCTTCCTCATTTATTTTTTGAGGGCATGCTAACTGCATTTAAAAAGAAACTAAAAATGTTATCCAGGAATCGCCTCTTGTTTTTCAGTTCGTCGAGGAGGTGAGGAAGCTACTGGAACAGTGTGAAATCACCACCGACAACAACTATTTCATAGGCATGAAAGGTACCGGAACGAGGCCTCCGGGTAAGAGACTAAACTTGAGGGGAGAAGTGAAAGACTGGATTTAAGAGAGCCACTCAACTTCTAACTCTCCCTTCTCAAAGAAGCCGTTTCTCTTTTCCCTCACACAAGAGTCCATATTGTTCGAGGACTTCTACCAGACGGAGACGTCCCGGCACAGCAACGGCGGAGCGCGTGTCGCGGTGGGAGAAGAAGAAGACGGGGCGATGAGGTGTGAGGAGGAACCGGGAGGAGACGGCGTTGTTACTGTGCAACCGATAGGGTGAAGGGTATCACACGTGAATGCATGCCGTCTCCTCCTGGTTCATCTTTCTCTGTTTTAAAACACTACGGAAATAAGAAATCTTCTTTTTGACAATGTTAATGAATGAAATAAGGCTGTTATTTAGGCCAGTGTCTGTTGATCAGAACATATCATATGTGTGAATCCTAAATATCTACCCTGACCTGGATCTTGCAGATGCTCTGATCCCCTTCTGGCAAGTTCTGTGAACATCTATGCCAACTGTCTTCAAAACTCACTAACGACACCTGTTGGCGGGAGTAAGTATTGCATTAACTTTTTAGATCTCTCGTATGCCATGGCTTTTAGTGGGAATAATGAACACGTCAGTCTATTTGTGCTCATATAGTAGATCTATTTGAATATGGATTTTTGACATTTGCATACATTTACATTTGACCTTGAAGTAGCCACAATAATCATAAGATTTTAAAAGAAAATCCAGATGGGTTGAAATAAATCATGATATAAAATGTCTGCCATCAGTCTATATATATGATGTGTTTGTGTGTATATATAAATATATATTATATTTTGTATTTATAAATAATGATTATTTTGTGTATATATAAATATGTATTATATTTTGTATTTATAAATATATATTATTTTGTGTATGTATATATATATATATATATATATATATATATATGTGTATGTGTGTGTATGTACTATATATATATATATATATATATATATATATATATATATATATATATATATATATATATATATATATATATATATATATATGCAGTACACCTTTGAGCCACGTGGGAGAACCTGAATGTCCATATTGTTCCGCTAAGTGTGGCCTACTTATAATGTTGAATTCAACATAAATACATGATATATAACAACACCTAAGCGTGTGAATACATTTAAAAAAATTCACTTAACTTCACATTTGAAATGAGTAAAAAATCTATGTGCTTTATACAATGTATTGTGTACAGAAAGTTTGATTTCTCAAGGAAGTTAACGTTTAACTTTCACTCTGGTTTAGTTGCATCCCTCCTGGACCTCCCGCAGGGGGCAGCATCGTCCCCAGTTGCAGCCGATGAAGACGTCTACATTGTGCTTTATGAATACACAGCCCGGGTGACTACTAAGACTTATTATGCGGTGTACTATTTGCAATAATGAGACGTTTCTGCTCATAACACCTAGTGTGTCGATTCCAGTACCATGACAGAACCATTTCTCCATCTGTACAGTCGGTAGGTGATCAGGGGAGAGGTTCTGGTGCTTGAAGTAACCAACATGTGTTGTGTGTGTTCACCGGTCAGGAGGAGGATGAGCTGTCCGTCACCAGAGGAGACATGGTCCGGGTGCTGGAGCGAGGAGAAGACTGCTGGTGGACAGTGGAGAGCAACGGGCGTACCGGGCTGGTGCCGGAAAACTATCTGGGCAAGATGTGAGCCACCTGGAGTCGTTCCTCGGCTTCCAGGGACTTTTTTTATATATATTTATATTCGCCAATATAAGTCTTTATTAAGCCCGATGTGATGAATCACGAGTAGACTTGAGATGAAGTTCAGTGGACATGGCGTTTACGGGTGGGTAAAGTGAACAGCCCTGGATTTGGCGGGGCACATTTACATATTTACATATAACGCGCCCAACATTATTTCTCATTTACCTCACAGTTTAACACGTGTGCTAATCTGGACACGTATCTCCATTCGCTTTTGCTGACGTTAGCTAAGTTGTCACAATGTCAGCGCGTTGTTCTGCTGCTTTACTTCCTCAGGAAGACGCCTGAGACCCTGAGTCTTGACCAGGTACCATTGACCTGGTCGGCTACTGTTGACCAGATACTGTTGACCAGGTACCTTTGACCTGGTCGGCTACTGTTGACCAGATACTGTTGACCAGGTACCTTTGACCTGGTAGGCTACCGTTGACCAATTACTGTTGACCGGGTACCTTTGACCTGGTCGGCTACTGTTGACCAGATACTGTTGACCAGGTACCTTTGACCTGGTCGGCTACTGTTGACCAGATACTGTTGACCAGGTACCTTTGACCTGGTAGGCTACCGTTGACCAATTACTGTTGACCGGGTATCATTGACCAGATACTGTTGACCTGGTACCATTGACCTGGTAGGCTACTGTTGACCGGGTACCGTTGACCAGATACTGTTGACCAGGTACCTTTGACCTGGTAGGCTACCGTTGACCTGGTACCATTGACCTGATAGGCTACCGTTGACCAGATACTGTTGACCTGATACCGTTGACCTGGTACTGTTGACCAGTCACACCCACAGGCTAAAACCCCCATGTCCTCTAACAAGCTAACAATTAGCGTTAGCATTAGTTAGCGTTAAATAGTTCTACTTATACCCGCGGTTTGGTTTAAAACTAGATCTCGCGCCTGGTGGGGCACGACGAGGTGTTTAGTCTACAGGTTTCTCTTCAAAGTGCATGATTAAAAATGTGTGCTGTACAAAATAATACGCATAAAATTTGTTTTTTACCGCCGTTATTTACTTCTGCGAGCCGATGCAAAACAGCCAATCAAATGGCAACTGGATAACAGCCCTCAGCATTCCAGATAACGTTGACATTTAAAGCACCATTTTAAATCTACGCCATCTCTAGCCACTCACTGTAAATTGTAGCATCATAACACATTTTTGTGAGCTGGGGAAAATAGAATTTTACAGTACTGTAATTATATGCCTGCATGGGGAAACTATTTTCCCATATGTCAAGTGATGACGTAGCGATGTATTTAAACATTCCCACATTTTTCATGTAACTAATGAAATATTAAATCAAATTTCATGTAAAGCCAAGTGGATGAAACAGCCATTAAACACTCAAGTTGAAATGTATGACTTTATTTGTCTTCAGTCTATACACACACTTTTATTTTTCAGGTTTATTTTTCAGCGTCACAAGCTAAATATCTAGCAGCTAAAAAAAAAATATTTAAACGGTGCACAATTTCACAAATAAAAGATAAAATAATGCGTCATAATTCTGATAACAGAGAGGAATCTAAACAGGGATTTATCTAACAAACTGAAGCTACAGGTACACTTAACCTTCAGCTAACACTGATAACACTAAAAGGTTCATATTGGCGACGCCTCGCTAATGAAGCAGAAACACAACATACGTTATTCACAACCTGAATA
The DNA here is from genome assembly GCA_036178185.1 of Liparis tanakae. Taxonomy (NCBI): domain Eukaryota; kingdom Metazoa; phylum Chordata; class Actinopteri; order Perciformes; family Liparidae; genus Liparis; species Liparis tanakae. The sequence continues at coordinate 3,992,153 of CM070104.1, read as the reverse complement.
TTTGTGAATATGAAAAACTCTTTCTTCCAAACCCCAAACTTTGCACTGCTCCAAAAAAAAAAAAATTCAAAGGCAAAATAACTGAATCTGTCTGAGTTCTTCCATTTTCAAAAAAAATAAATAATAATAATTCTTACCAACCAAGTTCTTAGCAAAATTGTTCTTTTTTTAGCATATATTTTCATATACAACCAGGAAATATGTCCAGAGCTCTGGCCGTGTGTGCAAACTACAGCACACAAGGAAATACAGTACATTCTTTTTTTTTCACATTACGCTCCAAATGACTTCTCATAATCCTCCCGGGGAAGTTTGATCAAGCAACATAAAAAAAAAAAATACAATTCTGCATCAACATCAATAACTTTTGGCTACTGTAAATATTTCAGTATGTGTAAGGAGAGAAAACAAGAACATCTAATGTAACGGTAACTTACAAAGCATGTCAATAAATAACTGGTTTCCCCCTCGAAGAAAAAACCCACATCACCAGAGTTCACTACTGTATCATGGATTGTGCAAGGTGTGCTCGGGTTATTAGTAACTACAGCGGGAATCACGTCATGTGATGCCTTTTGATTCCTCGGGTGGGCGGCGGCCTCCTTCACGCGTAGCTGTTGGTTGTGACCAGCAGCTCGTAGGCGGGGTCGTGACCCCGCCTGCACAGCACCACGCAGGCACACAGCATGCCAAGCATCTGGAGGCAGACGGCAGGTAAACAAAAACAACTGTTGGATGAGTCTGTATGCACAACACGGGCTAGAGGTAACAATAAATCATGGATTACTTTCTTTTTTTACCACGTCGCTACTATGGGAAAATCACACAGTGTAAGCACAAAATGTTATTAGTATTTTTTTATTTAATTCCATATTATAATATTTCTTTACTTATTATTTACTTTTTGTGACTTCTTATATATTGCAATCACTTTTAATTAATCCAGATTAAACATTTACACTAAAATACAGACATTTCACCATTTATTTATTAATGACTTTTATGTACTTTGTAATATGTGAAGTTCTCAATAAAGATCTTTTTTTTTGCCTGGGAGGTTTATAACCGTCAGGTTCAGCTGATTTAAAACCAGATGTAAAAACTTAGAAAAGCGCTATAGAATTATTATTAAATAAATCCAGTAAAACCTATAATAACTAATAATGTGTAATCTGACACTAGCTGTAATACGCGTATCAGAGTCTCTTGCCAAGCTGAGGATTTGTATAAAAAACCTTTTCTGTCTGCTTGCGCTGATTTGACTACTTAATATTTGTTGTATTTATTAATTCCCGGTGGCTTTGAAGTCCTCCTCACCTGTATGGACGCAAAAGTGAGCGCAGCCCAGATGACGTACATCATGATCTCCTTTAACTTCTTCACCACGAGAGCTTCACAACCCTGCAACAGGAAATCAAAAGCATTCAAATAAGTTAAAACATTTCTTTTAAACATTTCAGGAGAAATGAAAATGCCATCCATAACAAGTTGAACTCTGCTGTGGGTTTCTCGGCGTCTGGTTTGGTACCTCCTGGTAGAGATCCGCGGGCCGGCTGAGCGTGCCGGAGCAGTTGATGACGCTCGGCTGGCAGCAGCTCACCGGCACGCTGTTGTTTTTAGATTCTCTGAACCAGTGCGTGTTCCTCCAGTCGGAGTAGTTGTGGATGCCGCAGCAGCGAAGCTTAGATAAATAAGAAAATAGAGAGGGAGAATACATCAGAGTGTGGAACACTATTTATTCTGTCGCATGGGTCCTGGAGGTCTGGATCCTGGAGGTCTGGATCCTGGAGGTCTGGATCCTGGAGGTCTGGATCCTGGAGGTCTGGGTCCTGGAGGTCTGGAGGTCTGGATCGCGGAGGTCTGGATCGCGGTCCATGCCTATGACTCATTATTGATAATGGGATGTCGTATGTGTACAGATTGTAAAGCCCTCTGAGGGGAATTGGTAGTGGCCTATACACAATAAACTACATTTAAATTGTATTTGAAATAATTAAAATGATTATAATTAGAAAGTGTGGTTTGTTTGTTTTGTGTGTATATATATATATATATATATATATATAAGGTTCTTCGGAACAAGTTTTTTAAGCAGTTATAGGTGAGGGCCCTTATAAGCTAGAGAGCTTCAGCCTTATCCCTTTCCGTCAGCCACATGTATCTTTCTTCTTTTTTTATTACCGGTGGTTGTATATTTTGCTGATCTAAATAAATAAACTCATTCATTCATATTCAGTGTATATTTTTACATGACGATTTACCCGTCAACATTTTTTAACCCTCCTGTTGCCTTCAAATGTACTAACATATTTTACCCTTTTTGACCACAGCAGTAAAACCTCCAGAAAATTATTAGAATGAATATTGTTTCCCAAGTTTAAGTGTGAGGTATGTTTGTTTGTTTGTTGACTACATAAATATCCCTTTAAATAAATAAAAGAGGAGATATTTCTTATATGTTTTACACAGTGAAAACAGCCTGGGGTCAGATTGACACCGATGCGTACAAGTTATGTTTAGGACAGTGAAAACATATCTTCATGTGAATTTTATGTTTTCCCAGTTGTCCCCAATAAATTAGAAAAAGTCATGAAATATAAAGCAATAAAAAGAATGTTAATCAATTTTTTAGAGAAGTCAAACATTAAATGGCGTCAAATGGACCCAAAGGTAACAGGAGGGTTAAAAAGGCGTCTTCTCACCTGCCTCTGCACATAGTCGATGGCGCGGCTGGGGGCATCGCTGTTGGTGCCGTTGTACTGGTCGTAAACCTTCTGGATGGAGTGATTCACCTCGTGTTCCACCTGGAACCAAAGACACACGTTATCTCAGAGAAGCAGTTGTTTCACGTTATTATCATAAATCACATTTACAATGTAGGCCACACTCTTAGCCAATGGGATGTGTAGAAACAAATCAACACAAATTAATCTGAGCAGAGGAAGTTTAAAACTAAAACATGATGTAACAAAAGTAATACTCTGAATGCTGTGAACTATAATCCATTTTATCTTCCACTGCTTTATAAAAGCAGACAACACAATATCACACATATAGATGCTGCAAACCTACACCCACTTCCCACATTCATATTCATTGAATGTGTTTATGTAACTCTGTGATGCTTCATTCTGGTCACATGACCTCTATTCATCTGTCCATCCTGGAGAGGGATCCTCCTCTGTTGCTCTAATGAAGGTTTTTTTTTCTGTTTCTTGGGAGTTTTTCCTGCTCCGACGTGAGGTCAAAGGTCAGGAATGTCGTATGTTTACAGACTGTAAAGCCCTCTGTGGAATAATCGGAATTTGTGATATGTATAAAATAAACTGATTTGAATTTAACTTCGGGCATCTGATTCGGACGCCTCCTGGACTTTAGAGGTTTTCCAGGCACGTCCAACTGGGAGGAGACCCAGGACCCGGGAACGCCTCAGAGAATGTAATGGGAGAGAGGGAAGTCTGTGTCGGCCTGCTGGATGGACGAATTCAACTTCCTTTTGACTTTACTTGTTAAAACTCAATTTGTAGTCCAATCAAGGTGTTTACCTTGGCCCTGTACGCATAGCCGAGCACCACCACCACGCACTCCGTCACAAACACCAGCAGCAGGATGGCGGCGAACTGAAACAACAACAAGAGACGCATTGTTTAACGTTCGGAGGCTTTATCAGTCAGGTGAGTTAGAACTAAAAATAAATTATATTTAATTCCACGCTCACAGTCGCCAGACCACAGGAGCTTTCACGTATCGTCGCACAGCAGCCGATCAGGCCGATGATGAAGAGGAGGGTCCCCACGGCTATTATTATGACGGCCGGAATCAAAGTGTACACATCTTCGAAGAAGTGGTCGTAGTCGTCATAAGTGATGAAGACGTAGGCGCCGATGTAGCAGAGGATCCCGGCTGCAGCCTGCAGAGAGAAACACAAAGCACAGAGTGAGACTGAGCGCTTATTTATTGGATATTGATCCGTCAATTCTTAATTTTGTATAATTCTTTTGTAATTGTGGATGATTTGTAGATCTTAAAACACACACACACACACACACACACACACACACACACACACAGTGCTATGCAGTGCAGTAATTAAGTTGTTATATAGTGTGTGCATTTCTCGCCTCCCCATTATATAAATTAGTATTCCTGGGACAACACTGTATTGAATTATGATCATGACAATAAAGCTTTGAATTGAATTCAAAACAGAAAAAAAGTAAACAATTCAAGAACTCGACTAAATACACATATTGCATGGAGAAAATATGCATTATGTCATCCATAGAATAGATTATTGCTCTCGCGCTGACAAAGACAACACACTACTGAGAGGCCACTTGTTATCTCTACATGTTTCATCCATCCTGGGAGGCGATACAGTCTTTTTTCCCTTATTTTTCTATTTAAAAGATAAATCGAATAGAGCAATATTCAATATGCACGTGTATCTTAATCCAGCGCTGCGAATTCAGCAGATTAAACAGCTCAGCCTGGTCGGAGGACCGAACAGCTGCTGCATTACGTCATTGCTACAACTTGTGGTGCCATCAGCCGCTGTTCGCTCCTCTAACTTCACATTTACTGTTTGTGAATATCCTGCCCGCATAAAGCAGCTCGCGCATCGCCGCCCGCACACTGCGGCGCGTGTCTGGCGCAGTGTGCGTGCCCGCTAACGCGTCTCCATCCTCGGCCTCGTGATGCTGCATCATTGTGTTCAGAGAGCTCTCCGGCGTTTTCTCTCTTACCCAAAATATGAGGTTGAGAAAAACCAACACGGTTTTGGATGACGTAATCCCACACTGTCCCATGGTGACTTGATGCGTCCAACACAAAATTAAAAACTGTGACTATAAAAATATATATAGTGATGCACCTGCTGCACCTTTTTGCTGGTATGATTAATAAAATGGCTTCGGTGGTCCTGCCCCCGAAGTGCAGATTCTTCTGGGCTCGACCAATAAAAACGTCGCAAAAAAAAAGAAGAAAAAAAAGAAGAAGAAAGGTCACATGCTCCGATGACGTCACCATTCAAAAAAACAAACCGTGATGGAGTGTATTTGAGTATATATATTGTTCAGCTCTGCAGCAATGTAGTTGGACACTAAAAAAAATGTTTAATAGGACACCTTCAGATGTTATTGAGTTATTAGATTTTAATTAACTCAGTGGGATATAAGGTGTCATTAACAATAAGAATAATTGTTACGGAGAATATTTATGTTTTAACTACATCCATTAAATATGTTCACATGTCTGGACTTGCAGTTGAGTGTTTTCTGGAGATAAATATAATAATTACATTATAATCTAAGTTTGTGTTGATTTCTTAATTACATGAAATCAATGTAGGTAGTAAGTCTAAAATAATGTATCTTCAAGTGATGCCGTTGCAATGGTTTGTCTGAGGTGTTTATAAATTTATGAACAAACTAATCCCCTCATAGAAAGCATAGATATTTGATTTGGGGTTCATGTCATGCGGCTTTCCGCCACTAGGTGGCAGTGTAAAATCGCTTGTTTTACACTGGCTTCAAACCAGAAGAAGATTTATCAAGTGGAAGCTGTTGGTAAATAAATACAACCAAATGACAAACCTGAGGATGACCTCATACATTGTCCAGATGTTCAGTTTGAATAAAATAAATAGAAATAGATTAACTTTACTCAAACCTATATGAATCTCCTCCGAGGGCAAGATGAATTATTCTTCTTGTCTTCGGGGCCCTCGCTCCATCCTGACCTGGACTGGAGCCTGAAGACTTGTTTATTTATTGAGTTCACGCTCGTCACATTTGTCTCTGTGAATTGTCGCTTGTTCAAACCGAGCACTTGCGAATTCAAGTGTTGACACAACATACATCTGTATAGTGTGAATTATGCATCATCTTTACCTGTTGGCTACAGAGTGAGTCATTATCAAAACAAAATAAAATAAAACAAAGAGACATAAACAGGAAGTCAAGGGTGTAAAAAGTTTCAAAGTGAATTAGAGTCATATTAACTTGAGTGACTTACATATAATTACACACCGTGCACCATGAACAATAATGTCTGGTTCATGTTGTGGTTTGTTACCTTCGTTAAGTTCAGCGTGTCTCCTGAAGGCCTCGGTTGAGTTTACACGTCCTACCCCTCTTCTACAGGTATAAACACATGACATCATTTCAATATGGTGACAACAAATTATAAAATCATAAAATTATTGTGCACGAATGCAAATGGAGTCAGCCTCAAGAGAGAATAGCATAGAATAGAAATATACCTTATTAATCCCCAAGGGGAAAATTTGTCGACACAGTAGCGCCAATAAACTAAACACACAAAAATAAAATATAACTATAAGAAAGACGAGAGGAACCACTGTGGTGTGTGTGGTGCACCGAGAGATGCCCTCCAGACCAGTGGGTCTCAACCTTTTTTATTTAGTGACGTAACCCCTGTGAAATATATTGTTTCTCTAAGTTCCCGCTAACCAGCACAAACTATTTTTTGGTTGAACTAAGTATGTAATATACAGTGCTGGGCCATCAGTGTCTGATTTAATATAGAATATAAAAAAATGCAGTATTTAAAATTAAAATTACTTCGTATTCTATTGCTTTTTAGTCATCTGATTTTTATTTGTATGAATTAAGTTGAATTGCATAACATATATCTGATCTTTCGACTGTACTGTGCATCTGACTGCACTATTTTTTACTTTGTTGTACTATTTTTAACGATATGTTTTGTATGTATTGTATTTTGTCCTTTCTGTGGACCCCAGGAATATTAGCGGTCGCTAAGGCGTCAGCTAATAGGGATCCAATAAATAAACAAATGACATGATATTGAATATTTATTAAATAACTATTTTCAAAGTTTTTTTTAATGGATGCTAATTTTAAATATATTTCTTTTGAATTTCACCCCCTGCGGTGCCTTCAGGTACACGTACCCCCACGTGAGAACCAATGCTCTTTACTACCTGCTGTACCTGTAAGTTGAAATGCTCTCACACAGAAACTCTACACGAGCAACGATAAAGATAAAGATAAAAGTGATGATGATAAAGTGAATACAAAGTGTCAGTATGTGACGAGGTCATATGAGAACAGGTTTTCCTTTCCTCGAAAAACAAAAGCAAAAGAAGGGATTGCCTTCCTGAAAAATATGAATTCATCACATCAGACTTTTAGGATAACGGATCACACTGCAGCTAATTAAACTAAAACAGATTTTAACTGTAAAGAACATCAAAAATATATGTATTCAAATTCCCATTTCCCCTATTCAAGATGAGGAAATGTATCCTCATCAATGACTTCCTTCCCGGAGCATCATTTGGTGGAACTATATGCTGGATATATATCATCATCTAGTTCTTCTGGTCTTCCGTCGTGTTGTTTTATGCTAATTGTAATTACGTAAGAGCCATACTTTTTATATTAGCGATTATGCATAACATGGCTGAGCTATTGAGTCTTTAAACCACATTCACTTTTAATTTAATTTATAATAACCACGTCACAGCAGAGAGTGTATAGTGTCCTCTTGGATGAACATTAATATAGTTGATGGATACAATTTAAGAGTAGTGAATATACAAAATATTAGGGTCATCTTTTCGATATGACATGTTGTTCAATCCACAACTCAATTGATTGATTCAATATTTATGTTGTTGTTATGTGTAATTGATTTACAGATTGAGGGAATACATTCATTCATAAGGATTCATTCCAAACAACATAATTCACATTTAAGAAAAGAAAAAAAAAAAAAAAAAAAAAAAATCATATTAATGCAGAAACAACATTTTCTTTAACTGGAATTTGAACTTAAATGGTATTTTATCTTTGGCATCAACCCCCTGTGAATTTGGAGTAGCGTATAGCTATGAAGTTATTGTGTGAGAAGGAAGATGGATTATTGGATATCTGACATTGAAGCAGAGAGCATATGATGCTAAATGTAATCTAGTGGGACCTTTATGAGTGGAGAGATTATCTTCCTCTATTGAGTGTGGATCTGCACTTTTAAGTCCTGAGACGACACTATATGTATTTTTACTCATTATTATTATACTCAAGGCGTAGAGCTGCACTGTGCCACAGATTAATAACATGTGGCCGCCTGCTTATTAAAGTTAATTCATTTAAAGACACCATATTTGCATTTGAAGATGACATTTCTCTCAAAATAAAAAAATACAGACGAGAAAATCAGAATTTGAGCTCCAAGTGTTTTCACTGCAAAGCCCGGAACAGTTTGCACTGTTACAGTTATAACAAATTAAACTTTAACCACAATGAGGAAATGTGTTTTTAAGTTATACTTACTGTCCAAGCTGAATGATTACATTTAAGGACTCATATTGCATGTAGCATGATGAAAAATAGTCATTTTATCAAATTGTACCCAATTCTCTAGCCTATAACCTACTCGAGTATAACGTTCTACACCTGAAAGTTAAAGATTTTTTTTAAGGCTGTTAGCTTGAAATCAAATCTATTCTGGACAAATTCTCAGAACACGATATGAATTCAACAGAACACAAACTAACAGCGGCAATATGACCGTAAAGAAACATGTTTCAACATTCATGAAGGTATATTCATGTCAGGTCTGCTGCATTGGATTGCTGTCCCTTTTTTTTCTTTTGGACCTAATGAACTGTTCTTTATTCTGAGTTTCTGACAGGGCCAGACTGGTTGAGTTAACCATTAATCTAGATTACACAACTCTCATCTGAATAGTGGATGACAGTCTTTGTTTCCTGTGAGTTCTCTGAATATGATGGAAGTAAAGCAGTGTGGGAGAGATATGGAATAGATTTCCCTTGTAGATCTAGGATGGAAAGCCCGAGGAAAAGAACGGTCCAGCTCACCTCATATTGATCCAATCATCCCTTTAAAGTACAAAAGATAATCTTCTCACGCCAAAATATTCAAAAAAACATATTGTGTGATTCATATATAGATGCCTACATTTGTATTTATATAAGTGTTATTTTTGGATTGTCTTTAGTACAAAAGTGCTGTAAGTCTCTGTTCTGTGTATCCTCTGTCTACTCGGTGTCTACTCTACACTCGGTGTCTCCTTGATTGTTTCAATCCCTTCACCTGCCCTCAGCCACTCTCGTCTCGTTACTATCTCATGTCATACACCTGTTTCTATGTCGTACACCTGTTTCCCCCTCTATATATTGTGCCACTCTTTCCCTTGTCGGGTTGGATTGTTGTCTTTTTCCCGTCGTCCTGTGTTGCTTGTTCCTTTCCTGCCTGTTTCGAGCCTGCCTGTCTGGCCTGACCGCCGATCCTCTGCCTGCCCCTTTTGGACTTTTATTTTTTTGTAACCCTTTTGGTCTCGCTAAAGTGTTTTTTGTGAATCCACACTGAGTCCTCTCGATTCCTCTGCGCACAAGCTGCTACACCTCGCTACAAAGTGCCAAGCATTCTTACTCAAGCAGTTGTTAGTGGGCCTATAAATACTATTTATTATATAATAAGCACTGTGGAGGTCAAATGTATCAGACCCGCACGCAATGTTGAAGTTTTCAAGACTATAATAACACAAGTACATCAACTTTTCTCTATTCATTTGATAACCTTAAGCATCACATGCATGGTTTGGTTAATGTCCCGGTGAGGCATATGCTCTATTCTCCATTAATTAAGAAAACAATAAGAAAAAGGCATAAAGAAGCATTTTCTATATAAGAAACAGGATCTATTAACATCTCATAATGTATCTGCTTCATAGCAAAGACAAAGCAGTGCAAATCATTATTTTATTTAATATAAATAACTTTCAACGTACAAGACAATGTGAAATATCATCATCAGAATGAGTTGGGGGAGAAAAAAAAACGTTACGTGTATTGTAAACGGCTGAAGAGCATGACGTCAGTCACAGTAAATCACAATCATGATGAGCAGGAGACTCTATAGGCTGCGTCTAGTCTACATGTGTTGTTGATGACCTGGAACCCGCGTGTTCACGCGCGCGACCGACATCCAGCTGTGTCACTTTCGGCTTTGGAAGTAGCTCTCTAACATCTTCATCAGCATGTCCGCCTCCTGAAACAACAGAGAGACCATAAATATCATATTCGATACACACAAATGAGTTTCATTCCCGCGCGTAAAAACCCCGCGTCACGTGACGTCACTCACCTGGTTGCTCGCGCGGCTCTCTCGCGTGTCCACCTGCGCTTGCAACGCCGCCACCCGCAGGAACTGGTGGAAGAGCTCCAGGAGCGCGCTCTGCTCCGCGGGGAGGCTGAGCTCCAGCGCGTCGCCGTCCGGGCCCCGAGCCGGAGGCAGCAGGGGGGGCGCGTCCATCACGCTCTTCTTGCCCATGAAGTGTCCTGAGAAACCAAAGACGCCGTGAATAGATGGAGACCAGCAACTAAATGGAGAATACACTGAACTCTTATTACGAACACGTGGACAAATAAATATACACAGAGGCAGAACATGGTTATGATGTAACAATTAAAGGAAGAACATGTGAAACATAGATGAAAAGTGATTCATTTGACTGGTCCACAGCTTTTAGGAAAGGGAAGGTAAGGTAATAAGGAATAAGGTAAGGTAAGGCAAGGTAATGTAAGGTAATAAGGAATAAGAGAAGGTAAGGTAATAAGGAAAGGTAAGAAAAGAGACATTGAGGTAAGGTAACAAGAAAAGGTAAGGTATACACATGTATAAAACACATTAAGGCAGGACATTTCTAATTTAAAACAAAATAAATAAGGATACATAAAAACATCAAACAGAGGCATCAATGGCTTTAAAAGTCAAAACCATGATGCTTACCTGTTGCCCAAAGATTGCCTCTTGGATTCACTTTGATTTTTGCGACTTTATTCCGAAGCTCGGACAGGTCGAAACTGACCGCGGCGGTGAAGGACATGCAAGAAAAGAGGACAAGACAAGCAAATAAGCCACAGTGGCACACGGGGTTCAGCGCGAAGCCTCTCATGTCAGCGGCGGGAGTGGAGAACTGTCCTCCAGGGTGCAGATTGTTCAAGTGTCTCCTCTCCGTCGTGGATTTACTCAGAGCGCACCCTGGTTTTTATAGCTCTCTCCTGTGAGGGAGGGGGGGGGGTCTGCTCATCTGTCGTGTATAGTTCACTTTTGATTTAGCCAGCTGCATAAATCGAAATGTATCAGCCGAGTCACTGTCACGGCGTTGCTGTTGGACACGAGCCTCATGGCTGTGCGTAATTACGCGCCAGGCGATTCATCTTTAGCGGATGTTTAATGAAAAACAGTTAGCAGCAATACACCAGTGCGCGCATGTGCATTACGGTTTCATCAATTACATATGGTTTGATTTATACTTTCTCCTGCTCAAGGTTGAGGGATGTTCAGAGGTTTTCTTTAGGCTGAATGTCATCAAGCTTTTACAATCCACGTGAAAACCACCGCAGAGTGATAGTGTTAATCTTGTTTCTGGAAACATTGGAACAAATGTATGTATGATTGTTTTAACCATAAGTGACTTTCTACCTGCAATGATTATAACCGTGCCCTCGTATATTGCATTTTACATTGTTGATCAACTATGATATGCAATAACATACCAAGCTGCATACACACCTACACGATGACTCAGAGGCCGTGCACTGTATAGGTGTAAATTGTGCGATCCACAACTAGTGGAGGTGAGAGTTACGAGCTTCCCTCTGGAGCAACACTTTGAGTGATTTCCTTAAGGTCCCCCCCCCTCCCCCCCTCCCCCCTCCTGCTCCGAGGGCCACGTCTTGGCCCTAACAATGAGCAACATGGCATGTGGCCAGTTGCAGCACGCTGCCCAAGGACAACCATCCACCCCCCAAGGACAACCTGCGGATGCTCACTGCTCATTCAGAGCTGATTGGTGTCACACACACACACACACACACACACACACACACGTAATTCTAATGAGAAGACTGTTTGACCATCCCTGCATCTCTCACGAAGTTCACAGATGATGAACTGAGACAGCCGTGGTGTTGGACCACGCTGCATTTTCCTTAAAAGACGTGATGACGGATATCCCCAAAAGATGTTTAGGTGTTACTGTGTGTTGCTTTATTCACTCAACACACCAACATGAGTGCAGCTCATGCTTCAAATGACACCTGACTAACATAACTATTATAAAATTGATCAAAAAGCTTTAGTTTTAAAAGGAGACTTCTTGATTTATGACTTCATTAATCCATGTGTGATGTGTCGTGTCTGTGTGCGACCACTGAAGTGGAATCAGTTGTGTACAAACATGGCAGAGATAAATAAAAATATGAATAAAAAAAACTATCAAGGGCAAATATAATCTGTCAACGTACCACGACAGTTTGAAGAGGATCAATATTACGGTTTTATTTATGCTTAAAAGGCAGCGTTGGAACGCCTCGGTTCATTTCATCTTGAAGAACCGTCCGAGACCCTCAGAGGTCAGGACTCAACCCCAGAGGTCAGGACTCAAGCCCAGAGGTCAGGACTCAAGCCCAGAGGTCAGGACTCAAGCCCAGAGGTCAGGACTCAACCTCAGAGGTCAGGACTCAACCCCAGAGGTCAGGACTCAACCCCAGAGGTCAGGACTCAAGGCATCCATTGACAAGCTGAGCCACTTCACCGGAGACTGTGTGTGTGTGAGCATCATTCCAGTGATCTTTATATAAGAGTTATACAAAAATATTTAATTTCCACAAAAAATGTGAAAGCAACAAAATATCATTGGTAAATTCACGTCGATTGGATAGAGTGTGCATTTAGCTTTATGAATTAAAAACAGGTGGCAGGGTGGACAGCGGCTTTTAATGTAACAGGCAGCAAAAGAACAGGAAACACAAATAATTAAAATAATCTAAAGTGAACGGTAACCAGATTTCATATTTAATATCATTCATAAAATACTTCACACATCTTTCAAAGACAAATGAATCGAAAGAAAAAGAAACACCGATCGACGCATCTCCACAAATTCAGCTTTCACGTTTCGGGAGGATCACAGATGAAGAGACACGTTTCAAACTAAAATCGAGTTCCCCTCACAAAAATATTTTATTTAAAGCTTGAACTTTTCAAATGTAAACACCTTATCCACCTTTCTACAAAAATGTGGAAACAAAAATAGTACAAAAAAGCCGGTTTGGTGGGGGATGGTTTGACAAAAATCTAACTGAATTCTGCTGTGAAAAAGGCATGATGGAGGATTCCTGGACGTCGTTCATCTTTTGTTTTTTTGGAGCCGTGAAGTTTTGGCATCTCACTCTCGATGGACCAACACGAAGAGACCCAGCAGGAAGAGGACGGCGTACTGCAGGAGGACAACAACAACAACAACAACAACGTTTCACAAATGAGTCACGCCGAAAAACCCTCGAGCTTTAAAAAAGAAGAATCTGCGATGGCGTCCACGCCGACTTACTTTGAACTTGGGGTAATCGTTCATGAGGATGGTGACGATTCCGATGTACGGCACGAACCTGGAGGCGATGACAACAACAAAAATGTTGGCGGACAAGAGATTGCATTGATGCATCAAATACGTCACGTTTGAACTAATAACGTTTTGCTACATAAAACACGTTGACTTCTTGCGTAACGGATGTCATCGGAGAAGAAATCATTTGAGCCTCGAGGAATGTTGGTAAAAACCCGTCATCAGAACTTTAATGATCAGAAGAAACCTTTGTGGTTTGGGTCCCACTTTATATCTGTTGTTGTTTATATCATTCGAGCCGACCGCAATAATCTCTACTTAATCTTTGCATTCCACGACAACGTGAAATGACAAACGGGCCGACTAGTAGAAAGAGAGATAGATTTCTGGAGCGAGATGATGATGGTGATGATGATGATGATGAGCTCTCTTCATTCATCCCGGTTGGTCTCAGATACACACGTGACTCGGCAGCTCCTCGAGACCCCGTGTTTCTTTCTGCCGGGCGGAGCGAAGCGGGTCGGCCTGAAGCCGGAACGGTTAATCCCCGTTGCATAAATTCACTTTTCGCGCCCTCCCTCTGCGCTCATTGGAAATCTCAAACCTCTTTTTCGTTACATTCGCTGCAGGCGGCCCGAAGAACAGATTTAGAACAAGCGGCGTAACACAAGTCAACGTGCGGCAGAGCGAGAGGTCGAAACTCTGTTTCAAAAAGCTCTCTGAAGATGAATTCGATGAGCAGCTGTTAAAATGCACGACATGGATCTAGGTCGCGGTGCCGCGTGACGTAAAATGAAAAAGACAATAAAAACGTAAATTGCTAATAATCGTTTGTAGATTTATCTCACATTTTATGGCCGTGAGTCGGCCACGTACTGGGACGAACAACGTCTCCTAAAACACACACCTAGCTTCCATGCGCTTCCTATCTGCAGGAGCGAGGGATGTGTTTTATCTCTGGGTGAAGGTGTAATTAATATTTCCTACGCAACCGCTTGTAATTAGATTTGTTTGTATAAAAAGGTGAGCACGGAGACGACTATTGTTCCGTTTTCCCGCCGTATCTGGAAGGCTTTTGTTTGTACAGTAAAAACCCAGAGCGCCGTTATGGAGTCACGCTACGTGTTTGACAGGGATCCCTCTCAGAGCCTGATTATCATCTTTGATGGGCGACTACTCCGTCTCCCTCCTCCAGCTAGACGAGCGCCGGTGGAGAACGTGAACTGAACACGTCCAACCTTGGTCGCTGTAAATTAACTGGCCAAAGATAAGAGAACCACTGATCCCCGAATCTTAAAACGGCAAAGATGGGAAATTGCTTCTTTTTTTGCATACGACCTTCTTCTCAGTTTGTCCCCAACCGATGAAAATGAGATCAGATCCATTAGATTTTAAGTGGGGCTTTTATTTTATCCTGCAGAAATGACCTGGCAACACATTATTCTATCTTGCCATTACAGACTATTGATTTTAATAAATATTCTTATATATTTTAAACTTTCATTGATTGCAGCATGTGAAGGGATGTTTCCTCCAGACGATGCACTCACCCCCTCGCTCGTCCCACCACGTCTTTCTTCTCCAGCCAGTGTTGGCCCTGCTTGTACAGTCCTCGGTCGTCCACGGCGTTGTTGTCCCCTTTGGTCAAGAACTTAATGTCTCCATTTTC
Source organism: Liparis tanakae (assembly GCA_036178185.1). Taxonomy (NCBI): domain Eukaryota; kingdom Metazoa; phylum Chordata; class Actinopteri; order Perciformes; family Liparidae; genus Liparis; species Liparis tanakae. Next base: position 3,977,062 of record CM070104.1, on the reverse strand, counting down.
CCTGGGAACAGAGTAGGAGTGTAAATTTAGACACACGATGAACACCGAGTCCTCTTTTTCAACACGTCGGCGTCCGGATGAGGATTCATGATGAGAGTGAAAATATCACCTGTTTGAGAATTTTTTGGATAACTTTAGATGAAGTATGAATGACAGTCTCAGGTTTGGGACTCAGGGATATGGAAACTAAGAAAGAACCACCGACAACACTATGAGCTCAATGTGCATTCATACTTTTCATGGATCTTCAGTACTCTGTGTACTATTGGAATCTCTCTTCCTTCTATCCTGAAGACGACAATCTCTCCGACTCTGATGGGGTCCTCCACTCGGTTGGTCAGGAACAGCAGGTCTCCTCTGTGGAACGCCGGCTCCATACTCCCACTGGAAGGAATGGGAGAAATCAAAGTAGTTAGTTCAGATATTCTATATATACACTACTGTTCAAAAGTTTGGGGTCACTTAGAAAAAAGAAAAAAAAAGCAGTTTTTTCCAATGAAAATTATAAATCATTAATCATAAATACACTCTCTACATAGTTAATGTGGTAAATGACTATTCTCTGATTTGTAATGAAATCTCTACAGAGGTGTGTAGAGGCCCATCTCCATGTTCTAGTGGTAGATTGTGTTATTACCTTAGAAGACATTAGGCACATTAGCGACTCCTTTTAGAGTAGAAAAACAACTAAATGTGTGCAGTGTGGATTTTTTATTATTATTAATAAAACAAGAAACAAACTCAGTTTAATAGCATATTGCGATGTTTATAAAGTCACACGGAGGTATTAATAACTGAGTCAACATGACTGCTCAACATTACACGGCATGAGATTAAGATTTTTTTAATGACTGCTTCATGACTCACACCCCGACCCATCAGTGGTTAAACTGGGATTGTAAAGCTTTAATTACTTAAAACTAAAATGTAAGAGCATGTGATTGAACTAAAAAACTATTTTATTCCGGAAGAATGATGTCACTGATAGATCATGAATGATGTTGTGAGTCGTGCCACCAGCTGACCAACCGCTGTCTGCACTGCTCACTACGGATCACTGGACACCAGCAACAGGCATGAAGAGTTTGAAGACCAATTCACAGTTTAACAGAACTTTATTTTAAACAACTACGCACAAAATTAGAAGGTAATTCCGCCAATGGGTTGTTGCAGAATGATCCAACTTTCACAAACTTATCATTCATTTAGCCTAATGATGGTAAAAAGGTGGCTTGTATTTAATATTATTTCTGTTAACAAAGGTTTGGCACGGCTTAGTTAAGCTGGAGCTAAATAAATGGACTTTGGAAAGTCAAATAAAGCTCGCCTAATCTGTGATGTTTGTGAGTTCTTTTTGAGAGTTTTTTTTGTTTTTCAGAAGGAAGCTAACCAAATATAACTCTGCACTACAATAAGATTTCCAATTCTTCAATGTCGTCAACCTCAAATTAGGTGTTCTTCAGTCGGGGTGATGCTCTCTCTAAAGACCACTTACATCACAACTGTACAGAAAAAACTACATCCTGGTGAAAAGAGGAAATCCACGAGATGCAGTGACCGAGCAACTTCTATCAGATATGTGTTGTGGTACAATGTAGTTCACATTTTCAAAAGCGCGCTAACAAAGTCCTCAATTACTGAGTGTCGACCAATTATAATAGACAGCTGCTTAAGAAAAAATGCAAACTGACCCAAAAACACGAACACCTAACAGCTGTTAGACATGTACATAACATGCATGTGCACAGTCATTGTATTATATTTGTTTATGTGTGTGTGTATATATATGTATATAAAATGAAACAAATATATATTATTTGTTTAATTTTATATACATATATACTTTATTTAGTATTTTACATGTATACAGCTATATCTTTCATCCGTTTTTTATATTTTATTATTGTGCGTTTAGTTTATTGGTGCTGCTACTGTGAGGACACATTTCCCCATGGGAATTAATAAAGTATCTATCTATCTATCTATCTATCTATCTATCTATCTATCTAACAAATATGCATTTCCCCCCATGTGCTGATCCCATGTGCTCATCTCTCACAGGACATTAGCTCGTCAAATTCCCACATCACCAACTCATCAACACGGGATACACGTGTCTAATTAAAACAGAACCTAACTCCCAACACACATACCTGAGAACAACAACAATCGGACTCTCACTGCCAGTGACAACCATCAGGCCCTTCCAGATCATCAGGGCAGAGGAAACGATCATACCAAAGTTCAGCACCTGGTAATAGAGCTGCAAACAAAAAGGGGATTTATTAGAATGACGTGGCCAATAACCATTAAAACATACGTGTGCGTGTGTGTGTGTGTGTGTGTAGCTATACATAGCTAACTCTAGACCCACCTTAGTTAACTCATAATGGTGCCCTACATATGTTTGATAACATTACATTCAGTGGGGCTTAATCTGAGGTTACCATGGCAATGGTGTGGTGAATTTAGGAAAATAGGTAGCTATACTGGAGACTTTAGCTAACGGTGCCATGGCAATAGTGTGGAGAAATTATAAAAAACAGCTAGTTAGCTACACTGAAGTCATGAGTAATGTTTGGAGATAAAAAAGACACCAGCTGTGTTTAATGCCGCAATACAAAAGGGGACCTTTAAGAGACACACGCGCACGAAACGGTGATATGTCCATGTCGCTAACAGGTGAGAGGCTCCAGCCAAACGAGCTAGTTCACGTTAGCTCAGCGTACAAAGAGGCGCTCGTGACATCCGGGTAAACTCGCGTCCGGCTACGTACCTGCCGCTTATTCATGCGCCGGACATCGTCGAGGAAGTCTATCGACAACATGGTTGCGAATACTGTCGAAAAAAACACCTAAATCACATTTAAGATCGTTTAAAGTAGTTATCTGGCGTACGGATGCACCGTCCAGCACTGAAACATGCACCCGAAGCTTCCGGGGGCGCGCGGACCGGAAGTCCCGCCCCCGCGCGAGCTCTGTGTTGAGGTGTCAGTTCAGGATACGAGAGAGAGAGAGAGAGAGAGAGAGAGAGAGAGAGAGAGAGAGAGAGAGAGAGAGAGAGAGAGAGAGAGAGAGAGAGAGAGAGAGAGAGAGAGAGAGAGAGAGAGAGAGAGAGAGAGAGAGAGAGAGAGAGAGAGAGAGAGAGAGACGGTTTACCACGAAATGCAACGTGTCGTAAGCTCTACGATTCTTCAATAGTGCTTTACAGTAGTTTATGGACAGCTAAGAGGGAATATTACATTACAATACGGAAATTATTAGCTTGCATTGAAAATGCGGAAGGTTATGTTTTGATCGCGGTGTATTTATTTATTTATTTATATACGTGCGTGTTATTTGCATAAGTCAAAAACTATTGAATCAAATTGCATGCAATTTGGTGGGATGATTAGTTATTATCCGGGGATTTTTTGATTCGATTTTGGGTTTGATCGGGTCAAAGGTCTAGGTCAAGATCATGAAAAGATCAACATCTTCTTTTTACCAATTTGTATCCAATTGACATGCAACTAATGCCAAAATGTGGCTGTGGCGAAGCTATGCGCTCTACCGAGTGCCCGTTCTAGTTGGGATAGTTTTGAGTTTGATAATAATTCCCTGTGGATTCAGTAGGTATTGCTGTGCAGCATTTATAATACTAAGTGGGAAGAGAGCAAATGTAAAGTCTTAGAACACAATAACTATATATAAATAGAGTCTAAGTGTAAGATTACATGGTTAATGCAGAATGTACATGATTATTATATCCTTTCAGATTACACACATACAGATTAGCCTTTCTTTTCATAAACATATGTCCTTCCCATTCAGAGCCAAATCAGTGATATCATTATTATGACTCATAAGCCAAACAGGCACCAATATAAACGATCACTCTGAAATAGAAATGTATGGCATATCTTTAAAACGTGGGTACACTCTATTCTGTAAATAAAACAGTGCATAGCGTGCATGTAGGTGAGTTTACTTTCCACTATACAATCTAATCAACACCTGGACTGTCAACAATGGATAATCTAACACACACTACAACATGTGAGAAGCGTTCAACACCACTAATTATTATCTTATTTATTTTATCATGGACGACATCTAATTTCCTAGAGGACGTGCGTCTGACTGAGTGATAACATAATTATTAACACACCTGAAACCCACCTGCCATGTTTCTTTGTTGACTCGGCCTGTAGAGATTATAGCAACACTTGTTTGAGCCGTCATTAAAAACTCAGGTTTTATGTGACGAATACTTAATTGTTTTCCCCCTCAGTGTTAACAAATCAAATAAATATAATTTATTAGAGACTGTCTTGCCTATTTGTGTTTTTTCTGAATTGTGTTTAATTTGACCCTGTTACTATAAAGATATTAAAGTATATGAAAAAGTTGTGTATCTCCATACGGAAATAAGAACGTACAAACTGTATTTTTATAATTGCTGGTGTGTAACACACAATTATAAATCAACATTGCCAATGTTAATGGAGTATCCTAAAACATTATATTAACTTTTTTAGACATGTAAAATACAGGTGATCCAATCTGTCACAACAGAAAACCAAGGGCATATAGGGTTGTTTTCAATAAAAACTATTAATACAAATATAAATCTAACTTTATAACACAACTTTCCTCTGTGCAATATGTGCTGCAAGCATAAATATCCAAGCGCCCTTATCTAACAAGGGCAGCTGTCAAGTTCCCAAACACGGCAGAGTTTAGTTATTCATGCATGTGTCTGCATCTTTTGGGCCGTTCCTGACCTTAAATTAATAATTAATAATTTCAAATGTTACTGAATTCAAATGTTCATACATGCTTAAGCAAAGTTCTTGAATACGGGCTGTGTGGATTGAGCTTTTTGAGCATTTTGAAATACTTGTTTAGCACCCAGACCTGCTTTATATAAATAATAAAAAGTTGAATCTTGGACAGAGGGCCTTTTCACCGTGACATATCTAGCAACAATATATATAATTAATAAGCAATATTAGTTCTGACAGAGCCATCAATAAGTGAACGCTACCGCTGCTGTGATCCTACTTCTTCATCCTACTTTTGTCTGTTTTTTCTTTATTTTTTACTCTGTCGTTACCTTCGCATTGAAAATGCGGAAGGTTATGTTTTGATCGGCATGTATTTGTATGCGTGCGTGTTATTCGCATAAGTCAAAAAGTATTAAACCGAATCGCATGAAATTTGGTGGGATGATTGGTTATTATCCGGTAACCATTTGCTTAGATTTTGGGATCGACTGGCTCAAAGGTCAAGGTCATGAAAAGGTCAAAATCTTCTTTGAATCGCATGCAATTTAGTAGGATGATTAGTTATTATCCGGGGACCATTTGATTAGATTTTGGGATTGATCGGGTCAAAGGTCAAGGTCATGAAAAAGTCAAAATCGTCTTTTTACCATAGCACAGTCAATTTTTATTTTAATAATGCAATGCCCAATCTTGTGATATGCGAAGGTATGCACTCTACCGATTGCCCGTTCTAGTTTACAATGTTTTGTGTTTTTTTTCCCAGTGAAACTGAATAAAATAAATATAAAAGGTAATTCATAATAATAATAATGCATTACATTTTATAGTGCTTTTCAAAGACATTTAAATAAAAAAACGAGGGTGTGAATGCAAACTTAAATTCTCAACTGGCTTTTACTCCCTCAGAATCCTTTGACTGCCACTTCTCTAAGCAATTATATAGTCACATAGTTATGAAGTGATACCGACTCGTGTTTTGATTATCTTTTCAAAATCCCATCCCATCAAAAGCAATATTGAAAAGCATTAAAGCTGCTCAAAAAAAAAAAAACCCCCCCAACGCCTCTTAATCACGAACAGCCCGGCTAAACCAGGATTTGTTCCCCAGAGGTTCGTCCTGTCGATATTACAGACACCTCTTGACATGCAAAACATAATGGAGAAGATCATCTCGTAACCGCCCCTCCTCTTCCTCTGCATGCTCAGCCCTACTGCACAGCTCTTCGTCATGTGTGCACATCACACACGACACACAGATTTTATTCAGATCTAGCCTTTATGTTCCCCCGTGAGACGGAGATAGCATGAGATACGCATCAGAATGTCGCTATTGTAGTCGGCGATATCTTTCTGGGATGTGGTTAATTACCTCGACGGTCACCCTGGCGATGGCGCGCAGGCCGGTGGCAGCCCGGGACTTTTGGTGAGCTGGAGATAAAACTTTGTTCAAATGCCAACTAGTCTGTGGCATTTAGGGACGGGGGGGGATCATTTTCATATAATCTGCCCAGATGGTCACAACTACGGGCCTGCGGATGATAATTGAGGTCAGTCGGGCACAACAATGTGAGGTCAGGCCGCCTTGTGAGAGAGAGACCAGACACACACTTGCTTTCCCCTTTATTACGTTTGCATTGGAAATGCGGAAGGTGATCGCCGTGTATTTATATGCGTGCGTGCGTGTTATTCGCATAAGTCAAAAAGTATTAAACCGAATCGCATGAAATTTGGTGGGATGATTGGTTATTATCCGGGGACCATTTGATTAGATTTTGGAATTGATTGGGTCAAAGGTCAAGGTCATGAAAAGGTCAACATCTTCTTTTTACCATAGCGCGGTCAATTTATATCCAATTGGCTGCAACTAATGCCAAAATGTTCATAATTCAATGCTCGATCTTGTGATATGTGAAGGTATGCGCTCTACTGAGTGCCTGTCCTAGTTTCCTTTTAATTAAACAAGATCTTTCCGACTCATTGTGGCTCCAATGTTGTACAAATAATGGAAAAAGACGCTATTCTATAACGTCAGTTAAAAAAACTATGAAAATGAAATCAGATCTTAGCATATTCTTTTCGTACACGTGGCCACATAATGAGTCTGAATGTGCGACTGAATTCTACAAATGTGTTTAATGTGAGAGAGTGAGGTCTTCACATTGACTCAACATGATGTCCTATTAACATTAAATGGCATTTAATTAGGTCTAAATGTACACACCATTTCTACAGATGGGGACTTAAAATTCTCTCATTTGCTGCGTCTTATCATGGGTATTAATGCTAAGATTACTGTGAACGATTGAGTGCTCAGAGCTGCAGAGTGCGGCAGGAAGAGCTGTGCCAGTGCATCGTTTCTCTGTAATTTCCACGCCTCGCTCATAATTATTTCTGTGAGGCGTTGCAGGAAGTTCATTCGGATTGAGTTGTGATGTCTCATTGTCATTATTGGATTAATCAACAATGATACTTACATTTCATTCCGGTTCATTTCCAAAATAATATTGATTTGACATATTTTGCCCCTCTAAAAGTATTGTGCATAACCTTTTACGCATACTATTAATACTTAGATTTTCGTGTGTATTCTGTGATGAACACGTTACTTTTCACACATTTACTATTATGCTTTTTCATTATTTCTCTTTAAAAATTGATAATCAGTATGTAATTTCTATGAAATATGAATACAATATTTGACTCAATGGCCCATAACAAACTGTATAATGACAGTCTTATTAAAATCAGAATCCGATGTATTGAGAAGCAGGTTTTTCTCAAATGTTCATTTAATTTGGTTTATTGGTGTATAAACATAGAGATAAATGAATGAGCAGCAGCTCAGGCCATTTAGCCACAATGTCACATATTATATTAATAAAAGCAGGTATATAAAAAATTGAGAAACATAAATGTAGAATAAAAGAAATATTAAAGAAATTATTTTTAAAATACTGTAACAAATATGTATATTAAACATTAATATAGAATAGAAGAGAAATACTTTACAAATATTTAAAAAATACTATAACACATGTGTACAAGAGACATTAATAAATATAATAAAAGAAAAATACAATACAAATGTGGAAATAATAGCTTTGTATGATGACTTTCCAATCTAAATCAAGCATTCACCCTCAATATATCAACATAGAAAGATTGGTCAACTAAAAAAAGACAACAATTTAAAATGTGAGAGCCGTAAAGTTGTTTCTCATCTCTTATCTTCATTAATCGTGCGGCGATTGAACAAACAGCAGGTGGCAGGAGCGTCTTGTCGTGTGACGGGTCCAATCTCCTCCTTATTGTCATCACACACCAATTACACTACATCAATTAATCAATAAGACCCGTGAGCCAGATCCTTATAGTGTTTTCTTTTATAGTTTGTATTTTTCTCTCTTATTATAGTGTTTTCTTTTACATTTTGTATTTTTCTTTCTTATTATAGTGTTTTCTTTAATAGTTTGTATTTTTTCTTTTTTCTTAAAGTGTTTTCTATTATATGTTTTCTTTCTTATTATAGTGTTTTCTTTTATATTTTTCTTTCTTATTATAGTGTTTTTTTATATTTTCTATTTTTTCTTTCTTATTATAGTGTTTTCTTTTATATTTTTTCTTTTTTCTTTCGTATTATAGTGTTTTCTTTCATAGTTTGTATTTTTTCTTTCTTATTATAGTGTTTTCTTTTATAGTTTGTATTTTTTCTTTCTTATTATAGTGTTTTCTTTTATAGTTTGTATTTTCCATATATACCGTATAACTGTTGACTCAGAGGCCTGCACTACCTCTCCAACGGCTCTAGATTGTTGGTCTCGGCATAAATGGCAAATAAAACCTTGCATCTTAATTATAAAATAAGTTGTGTGTAAGAAATATAGAGTAAATAAGCATCAGCTACCTCCCCCTAAAGTCTGTGACCTCTTCCCTCTGCTGGCAGCATGCGACGCTCTCTCACGCTGCTACACAACAGAAGTGACACTAAGCAACCTTATTTGGGGAGATTACATTTCTGTGTGCATGAGGTCACCGCTTACATAAGCGATGACTCACTGACGGCCGGACTCACACATGCTCATCGTGATGAAGTTGTTGCCCTTCAACCCGTCACAAACACACTGTTGGCGAGCAACACGCCATTCCCTGATTTCTGTGGAGGTGATTTGCCCCTAAGTGGTCGAGCTGGCTGAGGAATCCCTTTTTACCGGAAGGTTATGTTTTGATCGCTGTGTATTTATTTGTATGTGTGTGGGTGTGTTTATGTGTGTGTGTGTGTGTGTGTTTTTGTGTTATTCACATAAGTCAAAAAGTATTAAACCAAATCGCATGACATTTGGTGGGATGATTGGTTATCATCCGGGGACCATTTGATTACATTTTGGGATTGGTCGGATCAAAGGTCAAGGTCAAGGCCATGAAAAGGTCAACATCTTCTTATGACCATAGTGTGGTAAATTTGTATCTAATTGGCATGCAACTAATGCCAAAATGTTCATAATTCAATGCTCAATCTTGTGATATGCGAAGGTATGCGCTCTACCGAGTGCGCATTCTAGTTTAACTTTTTTTACTCTAATCACCATGTGTCATATCTCACATCAGATATTGACATATTAATAAGAACCTTCAGCGCAAAGTGATAAATCCTTCAGAGCAAAAAAAAGGAAATAAATGTTTTTCTGAATCCAAATTATATAGAACAAATTATTCTATTGTAATCAATCAATATTTTTTTTTTTTACCGTGCTAGCAGTCAGTTCACCCACTTTAGTCTTAATAGAAATATCTCAAAACTATACGATGGAATACATTTTTTTTTTACTGACATTTAAAGATCCCAGAGGGGAAATCCTAACTGACTTTGACGAACAATTGTAGGATGATATTTGTGTATTTGAAAAAAAAAAATCTTAAAAACTATTGGATGGCTTGTACACACATTCATGTCCTCCTCAAGATGAATTGTAGTAACCTTGGTGATCCCTTCATTTCTCATCTTGTGCAATCGTCAGGTAAAATTTAAATGTGTCAGCAAAACTAAAGACGTGTGTATTTAGTGCAGAGGTGGTAACATGCTACAATGCTAAGCTAGAATAGCAACCTGCTAACCCATATCACACCTAGAGGATATGCTAACCCTATTATCATGCAGATGTTCTTTAATGAATTTTAGTGAATGTATTTCTGTCATTCCCAAACGTCTTAAGACCTTTTTCATTTGAATTTTTTTATGACCAAGTCCTTGTGTCAAGATGGCTGTGCTGCACATTCATGCACCCTTTAGATCAGCTTTACATATTATGTATAATTCTGATTTTAGATGGAAGAATATTTATACAATTAAAGTGCTTTACGGGAATTGTCAAACGGAATCAGCACCAAATATGGCAATCCCCTTTTATAGAAATGCTATAAATAACAGGTTCCGACAGTCCTCTCAGATCATAGGAGATTATAAAGATAATGCCGGGTTACTTATCTCTCAAGACGCTATGATAATGAGTGACTGCGGATGTCAGAGACTTTCATTGCTCTGATTTAGTTCACTCCTCAATATGCTAACGTCTATTAACAATGACACTCGACATTTAAAAAAAGCACGTCGTGCACTTTTACAGCACTTTCTCTCCGGAACGAACGAGGCTTATAATCACATCTTTTATTTATTTTTTTTACGGCCATTTGCATTCAAAGGTGCAGTTTCTTAAAAAAAAAAAATGCAGTGCAATGTCGAACAGCAAGTAAACAGGACAGGTTACAATAAAAAAAGAAGCCCAGCACCATTTGTACACTGTACAACAATGTCATGTGAAGCTACATTTGGCTTGATCCATAACCCCAAAATATAGTTTATTCACTCACAGCCTTAAAAGATGTGCCGCACTGTGTTTCCGTTATTGACTTTACTGACATATGAACTGCCCTTGGTTCATATTACTGTAATAAACTACTTATAATGCCACTTCAGTTCAAAAAGGGCTATCTTACTAATTCAATTAGCAGAAATTGCTTTATATGTGGACAGGAAATGTATAGCAATGACCTGGAAGTCTGATTCCCCCACGCTTATAGACTGATGGTGTGTCGAGATGAACAGTTGTATCCCTCTTTAAAAGATTACAAATAGTCGTAGAAAGAAATATGAGTTATTTTTGAATATCCGGCGGCCTTATTTGGAGCTCTGAGTTATTATGTCATTGCTGTATCTCTGTGCTGTGACATCATCCTATGCAACAATTTTTTATTTTTTTATTTGAGTGGGTGGAATGATCTATTTACTTTATTTATTCAATACATTTTATTATTTTATTAATTTCATCTACTTGTGTATTTATTATTTTCTTTATTTTCTTATTTTTCTGCATTGTTCTCTTGCATTGTGAAAAAAAAAATATATATATATATATATATATATATATTTATATATTTTTTTTAAAAAGGGTTATCTAACAAATTAATTTAGTACAAACACACTGATTGGGACTCACGACCTGTGACCTTTGACCTGCGATGGGTCAGGGACAAACCCAGGACTCCTCTACTTCTCACTACACTTCCCGGTAGTCTCAACCCCAAGAATGTTAAATTGTAGGAAACATTAAATAATCCCCACAACACGTCAGGGCATCAATCCACGGTGGATTATAACGGCGAGGAATGGCTGCTGTCGAAACTCTCTGTCTTCTCTCTCCTGGTCTCCGAAGGGTTTTTACACCTTTCTTAAAAACATCCTTATTGAACCATTTCTGGTTTTCGGACTTCATCGTCAACAGAATTTGATCAGAATTCTCTACTTTTGAGCACATGTGACGTCTCGCTCTATTGCATCTCAATGAGAGTTCCCGCCCTCTCGCTCGGTCTTCCTGGGCGGTCTGGGGCTGCCGGCGGCTCTCCGGCCGGCCTGAGGGCTGGAGGGGGTGGCGGCGGCGGCGGCGGCCATCTTGCGTTGGAGCAACGGGCTCCGGGAGCCCTTCGGCTTCGATGGCGTCGATAACGAGTCCATGACCTTTAGTGACCTCAGGCTCAGGAGACCGCAGAAGTAGTTGCACTGGTGCTGGGAGACAAACTGCTCCAACACTTTGGGAGTCCCTTCCACGGACAGACCGTGATGCCTGCAAGCAACAACAACAACAACAACAACAACAACAACAACAACAACAAAGCCGAATGTCACAGTCGTGATTGTGGTCATCGTGAATGTAAATTGCCTGTAAAATTAGTTTTCTTTGCTACATGATTATATACTGACCCCGTCGATTTAACTGAAATCCCAACGTTGGTGATCTTGGTGTCAACACCTGCAAAAACAAAACAACACAACGCAATTACTTCTTTTTTTCAGTTGTTCAGGACAACATGACAGTGGAAATGTGATTATTCACCTCATTAACTTCAGCACTGAACGTGTAAGAGGTAGAGAAAACTAAAATAAAGGCTAGTTGACTCTCTTTGTTATTGTAAATATATATAAAGCTGCGTAATATCGTGTTTTATGATTAGAATCAAACGCCTCCTTTGAGGGTTTGAGAAGATGAAAATGTAACTGCACAAAGAAAATTATCTCTATTTTTATATTACACGTCATTTAGCGGACACTTTTATCCAAAGCGATATAAAATAAGTGCATCAACCAAGAATATAAACTCAGAACAACACAAAAGTATCCAGAAAGTAACATTTCTTCAAGAAAGCCAAACTATAAAAATACCATAAGTAATACCATAAGTAAAAAGTAATACCATAAGTAATACCATAAGTAATACTATAAGTAATGCCATTAGTAATAAGTAATACCATAGGAAATATTATAAGTATTACTATTCAATTGCCACTGAAGTGTTAGTCTGTTTTTATTTCACGCAACAACTTACTTAATGAGTTATAGTACACACACACACACACACACACGTAATGTGTGGGTGTGTGTGTGTGTGTGTGTGTGTGTGTGTAATAGATGTTGAGCTCCCACTGCCTTTAATTCAATCCGCCACTGACTTGAACACAGACTTGTGATGAACCGGGAGTTAAAACAACAAAAAAAGTGGCCTCAGTTTTAACATTACATTACATGACATGTCATTTAGCAGACGCTTTTATCCAAAGCGACTTACAATAAGTGCATTTCAACCTAGAGTACGAACTAAGAACAACAAGAATACAGAAAGTAACATTTCCTCATCATAGTCAAACTACAAAAGTACCACAATAAGAGCCATTCAAGTGCTACCAAAGTGCAAGTCTGTGATTAATCCAGATATAGTCGGAAAAGGTGCCTTTTCAGTTTACACATCATTCAAAACTTTTGCCACACACTCGGGGTAAAGCAACGTTCCCGTGGCCCGCTGGCCTCAAAGTGTCTCGCCGCGTACCTTCTAGACGGGTGAGGAGCAGACCGCCGTTGGTCCACTGGAAGATCCAGTGCTGCAGGGCGCAGCACTTCTGCTCCGCCTCCGAGCCGGACCTCGTGGCCAAGCCGCCCGACTCGTCCAGGACCGAGTACTTCTGGTAGTTCCCCGGCAGGTCGGCCTCCACCGTGGCGTACGGGACCGTGTTCGCCGGCCGGTACATGAGGTAGACCGGGATCACCCTTGTGTGATGAAGAAGATCTGACTTTCAGAGAGGCTTACCAGTCCCGTGTGCTGTAAATGATACTCACGAAGATGTTAAACTTCAAGGAAACGAGGAGGTCACACTCACTCGAGCGACGGGCCGAAGGCTTCGATCGCTCGCGCTTCTGCCGAGAAGATTTTGCAGTATTCCCGAGCCAAGTTACGAATTTTACACTCCTGGAGAACGGCGAGTAGAAGAAATATGCTCAATTTACATCGGTGGATTTATTTATTCATTATTTGACTAGTGCACAGGTGTCAAACACAAGGCCCGCGGGCCAAATCCGGCCCACCACATCATTGTATGTGGCCCCTGACCACTTGAAAGCCACATGATCATCTTTTCTTAAAGAAATGTGAGAAAATATCCCGTGCTTTTATTTTGAAGGTTTTACATTTAATGGATTTATGTTATAAAATTAGAGAACTTTTTTTATGTACAATATTTCTACACTCAAATAAACAATAATCAAATGCAAATATAGAGTTATTTACCAATATGTTGGGGAGTAGTTTATATGTTTAAATGTTCAGTTTATATGTGAAGAATAAAATATCTACAGGACATCTCAAGATTCAAGATTCAAGGTTTTATTTGCCATTTGTGACTCATTTGAGGTGTAGTATAGGGTTCTCTGAGTCAATCGTTTAGAAATACTATAATAAGAAAGTAAAAAAAAAAAAACACTATACAGAAGGTGGTAATATGTACCAGAATAAGAAAGGTGCTGGTATGTACCGTTTTGGATACATTTTTAAATTATAGCTACTAATAATATACTACCGTTCAAAAGTTTGGGGTCACTTAGAAATGTCTTTATTCTTCAAAGAAAAGCACTGTTTTTTCAATAAAGATAACATTAATCAAGAATACACACTATACACACTAATGTATAATAATGTGGTAAATTTCTATTCTAGGTGGAAACGTCTGGTTTCTAATGAGATATCCCCATAGGTGTATAGAGGCCCATTTCTATCAACTATCACTCCAGTGTTCTAATGTTACATTGTGTTTGCTAATCGCCTTAGAAGACTAATATCTAATTAGAAAACCCTTGTGCAATTATGTTAGCACAGCTGAAAACAGTTATGCTAGTGATATAAGCTATACAACTGGCCTTCCTTTAAGCTTGAAGTTTGAAGAACAAAATGAATACTTCAAATATTAATCATTATTTCTAACCGTGTCAATGTCTTGACTTTATTTTCTATTCAATTTTCAATTCATTTGATGAATAAAAGTGAGTTTTCATGGAAGACACGGAAATGTCTGGATGACCGCAAACTTTTGAACGATCGTGTTTGTCACAATCTCAGAAGACAAGAATGAATGAAACCTTTCCACACACCTGCTTGGCAATGTCCAGGTTCCTTTCGATGAGGCATCGTTCCGCTTTGCCTCCGTAGGCGATGGGGTTGCATACTTTAACGATACACGTGTTTCCAGACTCAAACACCGGCTCCAGACCGTAGATGACCTTTGCCCTCCAGACTTTACGAGCACAGCCGTCACCAATATGAGATTCCTGCATCATTATACGGCCGAAGAATGCGTTGCCCCAAACGCCGGTGTCAGCCACGCCCTTGTTGAATATCAGGGGTGTCATTTCGATCTCTTCTCCAACTGCATACAGAAGAATGTAAGAATGGTAGTAAGAACAAAATAACATTTGGGTTTTTGACAAGGGGAAAAACTGGGATATCTAAACATGTGAAGTCTCATCTTACCACCGAGGTCCTCACGCAGGGACATTCCAGCCAAGACTGCGACACAGTGAAAGAGAGAAAGCAGAATGAGGCTAGTGGCGCTCCAGTAATGCAAGAAAAAAGTTTTAGTGTCATGCCAAATGTAAGTTAAAAGGAGTACACACTCTCTGCACTGAGCAGACAGTCTGTGGAGTCGGTGCCGTATTCATTTGTGATCGTGCATCCGTAAACACCGGAGTCTTTGCCGGTCGCCTGGACAATGGCCAGGTTGACCTGAGTCTCATCCCCTGCACTGAGAAAAACAACAAGGAAAGCAATTTGTCTTCCTATTTTTGCAAATTTGCAAAATAAATGACAAAATAAACGACACAGACATTTTATGATATTTCTTGTGAAACTGAAATATTTTCTTCCGAGTCTCATACTAAGAAACGTACTTTCTTTGAATGTGAGCGATCGCCTCTGTGTTTCGGTGCCATGCGATGGTCGAGTCACTGAGTACGTTGAAGAACTGGCACCACAGCTTCAGGTGCCCCGAGGCGTCCGCGAAGGTTTCAGCTCGGATCTTACGAATAACCTGAGGGGCTGGAGGGGGAGAGGCGCGACAAAGACGAGTGAAGTCACTTTTATAGGTTCAGACTGTGTAGCAACCTTGATTCATCCAGTCTGATCTATATAAATATGCTCAGTATATTTAATTTGAGCATTCTTGAGAATACTTGAAGCCTTACTAATCATATGTATACTTTTTGGAACAACTTATTTTGTACTGAATATATTTAAGTTGTGATAAAATAGTATTTAAGTACTATTTCAAGTATATTAAGTATATTTAATTTGTGCTAAATTGGAACAACTTTAAGTATACTTAGTACAATTTAAGTACATGACTGTATATGCGCTAATATGCATGCTGATAGTTCACTTAAATATTTTTAATTTTAAGTATATTTGAAATATATTATTTATATATATTTATATTGTGCATATAGTATACCAAACGTATCCGATATTAATATTATATGATATATATATTTTTTTTATGTGATTTTAATATAACAAGTCTACTTTTAGTATACTATAATCACATAATAAATATAATGATAGTGTGCTAATAATATACCAAAAGTATACTTTATATGTATTTAGAATGTGATTATAATATACCAAAAGTATAGTTTTGGTATGTTATAATCAAATTATAAATATGAATATTCTGCTAATAATATGCCATATGCTACATAGCAAACATTTCTTTGCTGCATAATTCAACTTACTACAAGAAAATATATATTACGACACTGAAAGCAAATGCCTCAAACAATAAATTCACAATATTGCTCATGCTATGTAGTAACAATTAGTAACAGTAGTCTACATTTCTCTAAAAGCTGAGGGTTTCTCATGAACTCTTAACTATATGTTGGCTTACTACCTTTGAATGGGTCGTGCTTGTCCTTCTCTGCAGTTTTCCCCTCAGGTTTCGGAATGTGGATCTCCTCGGTGGACGGCCGGCTCGGCGCTTGAGTCCCGGATGCCGTCTTCCTCCGGTTCAAGAGCGGAGAACGCTTCTCTGCCGGACTCGAGGTTTGCTCAACGGGCGGCTGAAGTAGAGCCGACCTCCTCGACGAGCTAGGAGACGTAGCGACGGCCGCGGGGCTAACGGAAAGCTTGCCGCTCTCCGTAGGAACGTCCTTTATATGAGTTTGGCTATCCACCGGTGATGTGGCCTCTGAGGTCTCCTCGGGTTTGGCCTTGGGCGCTAGTATTTTGCGTCGGGCCCCGGAGGCGAGCTCCCGTGGAGTAGCGGAAGGAATGGGAGAAACGCAATCTTGTTTCTTTAACAACGGACTAGCCTCTGGAGTCGGTTTGCCTAAAAAGTCAGTCCTTGAAGAACCGCCGTTTGCGCCGTGTTCTTCCATGTCGCATTGATCCACTGGTGTGGAATTCATCACGGTTATCCCCACGTCAGTCTGGAGGTTGAGTTTACTTTCCGGGGTTAACTTCTGTGTGACCCCCATGTGTTTGCCTTTAACGGGTTCACCTTCGGTGGTGTGAACTGTGGTATTTGTCACTGCAATTGGAGTCCCGGGTTCTCGTGGTCCGGTTCCAGATGAAAGTATTTCCGTCAGTTCATCCCGAGAGGTCAAAGGAGGAAGATTGCATTTGACATTTTCACGACCGGAAAGGGAAAGAAGGGGGCGGCCTTTTGGAGGAAACTGAGTCGAGGCTTCCGTTGTTTCCTGGCCGAGGTCCATGACACCTTTACGATGTTTTCTGTCACTGCCGTGAAGTCCTTCGGTCTCTGCGGAGTCTAAGGCAGAGACAGCAGGGAGGACAGGCGGGGAAGTTGCACCGTGAGACGGAATAAGTTCCCGATCACTTTTATTTTGTTGATTGTAAACCTCGACGAGGGGTTCTTTTATGCTTCCGGGGAGAGTAATACTCGCGTCGGCTTTCCTGTCAGACGTCGACTTCTTTCCCGTCGGTTTTCTGTCGTCTTCTTTTGACTCCTCGCATGTTCCGGTCACAGTCGTAGGATGAACCGGTAAGGCGGCCACCACATTTACTGTTCTAGATTCAAGAGTCTTTATTTGTGATCTCAAATGTTCAGCTACAGATATGACTTCTGTGACAGGTTTGGGAATTTCCTGGAAGTCTTTAATCTGGAGTTCGGACACGTTTGTGTTTACTGACCTTTTTGTCACGATTGCAGACTCTAACATAGATGACTGTAGAGCGTGTGACGCTGAATTAGTTTCCATATCTACTATACGCTCATTCTTCTCAGTTTCTTTATGCGATCCTTCAACAATGACAACATTGGCGTCTTTACTCGCTGCATCTTTGGTCTTTTCTATTTTCACATATCCAATCATACTCAGAGCGCCACTTTCAGTCTCCATTTCAACTATCTTCTCATTTGGAGCCGCGCTGTTGGACTCCACTAATAACGTACCTTCTACCTTCTCATCGACTTGTATTTCCGTCCCATCAACAGTTTTTATAGCTCTATTAATTTGGCTTCGCTTGGTGCTGGAAGAAACGTTACACCCTGGGGAATTCTCACCGCCACCACCGGGCCTTTGGAGGGGTGACTTCTGTACGTCTGTAAAAAGGACCCCGCGGCTTTCATCTGATCCCCTGGAATGATCCCATGTGTCTTGTGTCATTTTTGCTTGAAGACCACACCGCAAAGACGGGGTCTGGACGTCATCCGCCGTAGTCTCTCTCTCTGATTTGGCCTTTCGTGGTGGTGGTGTTGGTGTTGGTGGTTGCGCATCCGTCTGGTTGGGTGGAGGCTCAAGGCTGACAGGTGCATCATTCCTGTTCCTCTTTGTATGGGTGGGTTTAACCTTGGGACAAAATACAAGCAGAGGTTTCCATGCTGTAAATACTTATTCCTTCATCCCCGACGATGCCGAACACGGACAAACAAATGTAATCTTACAACAGCAACAGCGTAACCAGGAACAAACAACAGACCTTGGATCAAAAAGGAATTTATGAACCAGAGAAAAGGTAGAACGTGATGAGAACCAGAAACTTTTCCTTCGCCGGTTTGCAACTTTCTAATTAGTCACAGTCCTGCCGCATTAGCGTTTGCATTCATGGTGCAAAACTCCCTTCCATACGTTTCTGCTATATAGAAGCATGTTGGTTGAGCTTTAAATCCCCATAAAGTTTTTAATTGAGCTGAATCCCTTTTCAAATTAGCACGAGAGGCTCCCCGTGTCATATTTCATGAGATAAGCCAGGATGTAGCTTTAGGCTTATTCTCATTCTGCCCCTATAGCTTCCCTAAAAAAGCAAATGCAAAAAAAAATCCAAGTATGTCATATTCAATGTCATAATACATTACATACAAATTACATTTCTGATTCCCACCTTCCCCCAATGCCGACACAGTGAGGCCTATTCACACGTAGGCCGGCTATTTTACATGTGAAGTGTGGCCGGAAAGGAATGCGAATCATTTTGAGAGGTGCTTGAGCTGTGCAGTGTTTTGTCTCAGCAGTCGGTGCCGTCAGTATTCTACCACGCAGCAGGAGGATTGCATAAGCAGCGGGCGATAAAGATACACAATCAACATAGCAAAACAAGTGCTTATAGTGTCTGTTGTGAAATATAGAGGTTGAATAGTTATAGCGGCATGACATCATCAATCACGTCACCATCGCAACACGTTTGGGGAAATACCCTTATTTGTTTAAGTCCATCTGGAATAAAAAAATGTAGGTGACATATTTGCTTTGGCATCTTTCTAGCTTCAGCGTCACACTTGAAACAGGAGTAAACAGCTAGATTACCTCTGTACAACATTAAAATCAAACTACCAGCCCCTAGAAAGTTCACTAATCAACATAATATATCTTATTGTTTAACCCATATTAAAAAGTGAGAGGGACAGACTTGCTGTTTATCCCTATTTTCAGCCGTTGTGCTAAGCTAAGCTAATGAGCTATTGGATATTGTTTTAAATAAAAAAAATAAAAAAATACGGACATGAGAGTGGTAATTCTGACCTAACTCACTTTTTCCCAAATTTCAAACTTTTGCTTAGGGTAAAATTTGCTTTATCCACATACCATAATATTTTAAGTATAATCCCAAATGTATATCATAAGAAGTACCGTAACTCCAAGACCATTGAACTAAGAATATATTAAATGCCTCTACTGTTGCATCTGTCAACGCGTGCGTCACGTACATCGTGCATACTTGTAAAAGCCATAAATAGCTGCAGGATGCGTGTGTTACCGATGAGGCCGGCGTTGGCAGCGTTGAGCGCTTCATGAGCTCATGCGTGAAGCGGCTCGCTCACCTCGTTCAGCCGCGCCGGCCGAGACCCGGGAACATCCTCCCGGGGGGCGGGGCTCGCTTTCCTCGCCGGCGGCCGACCTCCGGTCCGTTCACACGGACGCTGAAGTAAAGAGGTTCCGCCTTCATGCGGTGCGTTTACTGACTCAAAGTCTCTGTGTTTTAAAGTATTCGACTTCTCGTGCACAAGCATGACTTCAACATGTTTTGCTTTGGAAAGGCCGTCCTTTGACGGGCTTCTGGCCGGTCGGGACGGCGGCGGCGTTGAGGTCCCGTGAGGACTCGGTTTCCGCGCTTCCGAATTCTGTTCGGCGTCTTTACGTCCGGCTTTCTTCTCGTTCTTTGCATCTTTTTTCACTTCGGTCCTCGAAACCTTGTGACTCGTCGAGGTGCGAGCGGCAGCGGGTACCGAGGCCGGCGGCGGTCCTTTCTGTGAAGGAGCGGCTACCTCGACGCCCTTCGAAGGCCTTTCGGCACGCAGTACTTCCTCCGTTTCTGATTTCTTATGTCGTTCTGTCCCGTTCTTCGAGCGTGAATCCGAACTAACAGTGTTCTCTACGTCCATAAACTCTTCTGACTTCCCCTCAGACTCAACCGGCTCTATGCAGCCCAGACCTACAGAGGTTATGGTCTCCTTCTGGGCCCTCCTCTCCTCAGATAGCCGCTCTCCTGCGGTACTGTTGGACATCTTAATCTTCTTTTTGACAAAGGGGGTTTTGGCTTCGTGTGCAGTAGAAATCTTCTGGGCCGAGTCGTGTATAGACGTCTTGTTAGCGCTGTCGCCGCCGGTCTGTCCATTAGTTGAGGTTGTCGCTGCTCCTTTAGTGACGGGGATCGGCCTTTCCTCCACCTCTTCCGCAGGCGCCTCCTGCAGCCTGGCTTCGGTCCCCACGGCGACCGCCCGGACGCTCTCCTCGATGCCCTCGTCCTCCACGGAGCTCGGAGGGTTGAGAAAGGCGTCCATCGTGGAGCGGCGCTTCCTCTGCGCGCGGTCCGGACTGATGGTCCGGAGCGGCTCCTGGTTTTCTTTACCTTCCGTTTCCCCGCGTCTGATCTCCGCCTTTTGTTTGAGCTTGCCGAAGTAGCGCTGGTGGATCTTGAACTCGTTCATTTCGCCCACCTCCAGAACCCCGGAGCAGGACACGATGCCTTTGCTGTTGCTGGCCGAAGCCTGGTATATGGCAGCGTCCTCCACGGTGCAACTACGAAGAAAAGACACATTTAAGTTGCTTTGCTCAAAACGTATCCTTGAAAACACAATTTAAACTGAGCTAAGAAAAATGAGAAATTGCCGCGTTAGCTAAACTTTGCACGGAACATAAGCTTAACATTAAAACTCCATCAGAGTACCTTTTGCTGAAAAGTCATTTACATGTCTTTATTGATAGAAGAAGTGTATTCAGATGTCATATCAGTGTTTCCGACATACATACTTGTAGATGTGTAGGGAATGGTTTTGTGCATTGCGGAAGATTTCATATTTAGGCAGTCCACAGTATCGGTCCATCTGCACATCGTCCTTGTACCAAGTGACTTGAGGAATAGGGTATCCTGAAAGAAATATATAGGAACTACAATGGGCACTCGGTAGAGCGCATACCTTCGCATATCACAAGATTGGGCTTTGAATAATGAAACATTTTGGCATTAGTTGCATGCCAAGTGGATACAAATTGACTGTACTATGGTAAAAAGAAGATTTTAAACTTTTCATGACCTTGGCCTTGACTTCTGACTCGATCGATCCCAAAATCTAATCAAATGGTCCCCGGATAATAACCAATCATCCCACCAAATTTCATGCGATTCGGTTTAATCCTTTTTGACTTATGCGAGTAACACGCATACAAATAAATAAATACACAGGGATCCAAACATAACCTTCCACATTTTTATTGCAAAGGTGAATATATATATATATATATATATATATATATATATATATATATATATATATATATAGTCATCAGGGCAAACAGTGTATGTATATTAACTAAAACTAACTAGCAATTGCTTCCCTGAAGTGTAAAGAAAGAAATAACTTGTTTTGTATTTTTCATTTGCTAAAGATGCATGAAATCAGATTTCCATTTATAATTATTAGCCTGCTTTAACATTTTAATTTGTGTGTTTCCTTATGGCCCTTCTTGGCCAGATGCATGGTAAATATTTACTTTATTTGTATTTATTTTTAGGTTTATTATTATTATGTATTCTTACTTTTGAAGGTTGTATATCTGTAAAAATACCAAAATAAAATATCTAGAATAAAAAAATAAAATTAAGATTTCCCATGAAGTCCACTATATTATTGTAGGTTCCTGCCTGTAATACATTTCCATTGTGCCGCACCTGTAACCGCAAACGTGAACTTCACGTAGGAATTCTCCGACACGGCCTTCGACTTGAGGGTGGTTTGGAAGGACGGCTGCGTCTCCTCCGTTAGCTGGGCCATCACGCTGCACAGCGTGCTCCTGTGGAAGAGGAGGCAGTCGCTCGGTCACCTGGATTCTGCACATAGTTGGATTATTGTTTTGCAAAGATGGACGACTTTTAGACTCAACGGTATTGACTTTGAATGATTTATAAGGTTTACTGAATTGAAGGCAGCCATTTTCAATTCAGTAAACCTTATAAATCATTCAAAGCCAATACCTTTGAGTCTAAAAGATGTCCATCTTTTAGAACAGCAGGCTACATTTTCTAAAAAAGCAGCTTCGATTAAAACTGAAATATTCTGTAACGGAGCATAGTGAAAAAACATTAAAACACAGACTTATTGACTGTAACGCCACCCACAGTCGCAAAAAAAGAATGTAAACAGATGTTGTGAGCCAACTCGTGGCATCGGGAAAAAGTAAATCATAAATTGTGTAAAATTTTGGAAAAGCGCCTGTGGAGCAACAGGTTTTAGTTATGATAAAAGAGACATATTTTTTTTAATGTGTTGATTTGGTCACAAAATCACGAAATCTAGCCTTCAATCACCTCAATTACATAAAATAAGACCGGAATAAGATTTGGTCTTTTGAGCGTTGATGAAACAAAAACAAAACGCATATCTTACTTTTTTTTTTTGTTCATGCATACCATATAAAACAAGAAGGAAATGTGAAGTTCACAATGTGTTGTGACCTCAGAGTGACCTGATTAGTTTAGATATGTTCATTAGAAAAATAAAATTAAACACATCACCATGAATATAATAGCTAAAGAATATTGACCCATAATTGCATGAAGCAATGTGGAAGAAACATCATGTCCCACACATGTCAGAGGGCGGATGAGTGTTGGCTTGCGTGCATATCGTAAGAGCATTAACGTGCGGTTTGGTGTTGACGTCTATTTGTTGGGTCAGTGCACGGTTACGGATTCACTTCACTGCTCGTTACTCGGGTTTAAGCAAACCAAAGCAGACAGTGGTATTAATATACAGTCTCATTAATGTGCCGCTGTTCATCCTGTTGGATTTTAATGTCGCCGATAAAAATACAGCAATCTAAATGTGACGAGTACATTTTTTTTAAACGGCATTTTCTGTTCATCCTTTCATATATTGTTTTTCTCAATAGTTTTTATAGAGCTTGTCCAAATTCCAGTTGGAAAAAATAAAATTACAGCAACGTAGAAAAGAAGCACTCGTCAGTGGAAAAATATTTTATGAAAAATGGACAGTAGTGTCGATTTTCCCAAAATATTTTTTTCACATTTTGCAGTGATTACAAACTTTGGGAATGAATCACACAGGAGCAATAATCTTGTTAAGGGCCAACAGAATATGACAAATAATCCAAATTCTTGACTGTACTTATATTGCCAGAAGCCGATAATGATGCATATTGTTATTTATCACATAACTCAAGGGTTTGAATATAAGAAAAGGAAAATTCTTTTTAACAATTTCTGTATCGCAAACTTAAAGGTGAACAACGGTTGTTCCACGAACAGATTTTTGCTGTTGGTGTTGATGCTTGAGATGAAATGAGGCCCGTGGTGCGTCCCTGAGATGCTGTTTTTAATCCTTGGCATCAAATAAAATAATAATACGCCCCATAATTCCATTCCAGGTTATTAAAACGATAACGTGTTGATGTATTACCGTTGGACTAACCACAGGTAGCACAGTGTTGGATCTGTACCTGTTCTCTGGTCTCACGTTAGAGAGGTAGCTGCAGCTACTGGGCCGGCGACTCCCGCCGACGTCGTTCCCATTGTGGGATCGTCCGTTTCCACGAGAGGAGCGCGGCGGTGGAGTCGGAGTCGGAGACGTCGTTCTCCGGGAATACATTTCACACCAGAGGAAGGAAGGACTCTGGGGACTCCAGGGGCCACAACGTCGCGTTGTCACGCTTATTTAGGGGGAGGAGGAGGGCTCCAATGAGAGCTGAAAGAGAACACGATAACACTGATAACTATATCTCACACAGAAACAACTGAAAGTTTTGTTTACATCAAATTCTACGGAAATTTACGATGGAAAAAGTTTGAGATTAAAAAGAAATCTCGAAAAAAATCTCCTTTTACATCCTTTCCTCTTCATTATTCACCAAATGTTTTTTTAAATAAATGGAACTCACCGTCCACGAGCTTCCCGTCCCTCCTGTGACAGACGCCCCTCAGCACTGCCTCAGGCGCTGAGATTTCCAATCAAACATGAGTGCGCGTGGGCGGCCGCACTATTTATAGTCGGCCTGCAAATAGGCACACGACCACATCACCGTTTCCAAAACTTGCGTACGGACCATCTTATAAAACGAGCTGAAAGCCACGTCGTGAAATATCTGTACACAGAAACAAGAAGAAACATCCACAATAAGTCCAATGTCAAACACAAGGTCATCATGGGGTCGGTACGGTTCCCTGAACGGAAGGAGAGGATTTAAAAATCAGGGAGAGGTTGTTGTTTTTATTTCATGCTTTGTTTACAATGGATTACACTCAGAGAAGAGAGGGAGCAGTTGGTTGTCTTTCTCCTTCAACTTTAAGCTCTGTGTATCAGATATGAGGTCGTCCGTCAGGAGAATGACGTCCATTGATAAAACATCCAGATGTTAAAGTTTTTTTCAGTTGCATCTGTTTGCCTGAATTAGCATCTTCTCTCCCCCCATTGTTCTTTGGAATGATCACATTTTTTTACAAGATAAAATCACATTTCTTTCTATGACCCAATGTAAGATGGCGAGGCCTACCGAGCCCTCAGGCATGCATTGTCCAGGGAGTGACAATTGCATTGGATCCCCAGAGGAAAAGCAGTAGGAATAGAACAGCCTTATATGGGCAGATCCCAGCGGCTGCCAACGAGCTACGGGTTGTTATCTTTGCATGAGCATGCACACACACACACACACACACACACACACGCGCGCGCGTACACACGGGTATTGTCACAAACATACACAGAAATCAGCGGTCAGCAATTTACTTAGTATTTTCATTTTTTGCATTTATTCATACAAATGCTCGAATGGAAAAAATGTTTGGTCTCATCAAGCAAATCGAAACGAAGATAAAAGTGAATTAACCTGTAAGATGTTATCAGAATTATCTTTATGAATGTTATATTTTTGACATTGGTAAACAAACTGTGAATCCTAAAAATCTTGCTTGAATTGCAGCTTCCGGTTCTCTGAATCAAATCCAAAGACATCAATCTGAATGTTTCTCTCACATCACACACACCTTGTGTCCTTCTGTCTATGTCAACGTGTTGGTCCATCCATCATGGTTCTCCATATAATTCCCACTTTTTTGCCAGGAAGGTGACTTAATCTAAAAGGCCGAGATTAACTGAATAATTTAATTTCAAATTAAGGAAGAGAAAATAATTCCAAAGGGTCCTTTAACACCCCCCCCCTCCCCCCTCCCAAATGGACTTGTAGAATTCAGTCATAGTTATTTCAGAATATATTCCATGAGGGATAAACAAACGCCTCCACACACACCCTCACACACACACACACACACACACACACACACACCCTCACACACACCCTCACACACACACACACCGCAGCGATAGGCATGTATGGGCGGCGGAGTGTGTGGCTGGTTGCCAGTCCTTTGTGTAGGGGCTGGAAAACACACACACACACACACACACACACAGACACATGGTCTGAATACTGTGGACAGGGCGTGTACAGGGAGATCAAAGCTCAGCAGGGTGTGGAAACACTGCAGAGCACAGGAGACTCAGTCATGTGACATCCGCCCCTCCCCCCCCCAGCATCTTTCCCAAACTGCTGATGTTGCGAGAGGGATTTCCTAATGTTGACGACGATACAGAACAATTGTGCAATTCTGTTATTTAGCAAGTCAAAATCTTGTTTACAAATAAATTGGCCCAATGGAAAGGATCCTTTAGCTTTTGATAGACTTCCAAATGTCACTTTTCAATCACACTATTTTTTTTAATCAACTATTTTGGCCGACCACACCCATTTCCTTAAGATAAATTATTACATACGTTTTTATAAGAATTCCTGTCCCAATCTGAATTCTGTTGGAGTTTTGGGCGACCACCATTTAGACCCACGCTTTTCTTTATACATCGCTTCTCAAAAATCCTGCCGGGGTTTAATCCGTCAGATTTAACAGACGATGCTCACTGAGATCTCCACCTCTGGCTTTATTGATACCGCTATCTGTCTTCTGCTAACGTAATCATGCGGTGCCACAAACAGCGAAAGAGGTCACTGCGGGGCAAATGTAAAATTGTTATAATCCGTCATTAGAGGCGGACGGTAATGGACCGGCCCGTGGCCCCGAGGAGGACTGTTGCTCACGATGTCAGAGGAGGACAAAAGATACCAGGACATTGTCAGCTCACTGAGGCATTCAGCATCATCTACCCGCTCCAATATACCTCCAATTAATATCGGCCTTTCAGCATGAGGTCATGACCTCGTGATTTTGTGATTTCTCTGGTCATGATTCCATTATTAGGACTAAAAGAGATGAAAAAAACGCCTTCACTCTCGCACATCGTCAGACAAACTCAGTGTTGTTCAATGTTTCTGGGCAATTTAACAGTTTTCAGTGTGTGTGCTACAAACAGGTGTGTACCAACAGGTAGAGTAGCCCGACAACAGGTATACGGGTGTGACTGACGGAGCTCGAGGAGTCTCTGGTCTCTGGTTTCCGGCACTGACGCATGAAATCTGAACTTGCGTGATGTTTTATGAGGCGATGAACCCCGCTGCTGAGTGAAGGAGGATATTATGTATTAAAGTTTATTAGTACTTTGGTATATTATTAGCACACTGTTATTATCTTTATAATGGGATGATAGCAAAAGTATACTTTTGGTAATCACAATATTAATATATTTTGAATCATTTTAAATATGCTTAAATACAATACAAATATAATTTAAGTGAACTATCCGCATTAGCACATCGTCATCTACTTAAATGTTACTAAGTATACTTTAAGTTGTTCCATCCAATTTAGCACAAATAATCGACACACACATAGTACTTGAATACTATTTAATCACAACTTAAATATATTAAGTACAACATTAGTTGTTCCAAACTAACACTTTAAGTATACGTATGATGATTGGGCTTCAAGTATACTAAAATTAAATATACTTAGCATATTTATTTATTCACCTGGGCAGTGTTGAGAGTTTCCTCCTGTTTGGTTGAGTGCATTAATAATATTTTGTCATGAACTATAAACAAAAAGAAGCCCAAAGCCTATTATCATGGTCCGGGGCTTTAATAATCACGGTATCTTCTATTCTTTAAATGTCTCTATTTTTTTATTGTAGAAAGAGGAAACTAACTGTTTGATGGCGCTGCATCGTGGAAGAAAATAAACTCCTGAAATATATCACCACTATTTGGGATACATGGAACGCCAGCTGCATGCTGAACATGCTGTTCCAACTGGGATATTAAAGCAACCAGATCCAAGATGGCGGCGACAGACAGACGGGGAGACACTCGGATGGAATCATGAATGGGATTTTAATCTCAGATTAACACAGATTTTTTTGTGGGCGGGGCCAATTTAACACTTTTATCGCACCGCAAATGCAGAATCCACACAAAACATAAATACTGGCAGCGTACCCCTCAAACGCCGTTCACCGCGCGCATGCGCAGTGTCGCCGCGGGTTGTTTTGATGTTTGACGTCTCTGTGGAAACTGAGCTCGGCTTTGTGCCGCTGCTGAGGCGGTGACATCATCTTCTGGTTATTCACACCAGTGTCAGCTCCAAGGAAGCCGAAACAGGAGAAGACTTGGCCTCCGAGGACAGCTGTGTGCCACACATACGCACGCACGCGCGCACACACAGACACACAGACACACACACACACACACACACGCACACACGCACACGCACACCTCAGCCAATCACGTGCACGGACCGTCATCATGCAACATGTTTCCTTTATTGACTAAAGGGCCCAAGTTAATGTTGCTCCTCCCATCTGTGACGAATGGGACACATGTAGCCGTTGGTGTATGGTTACATACACATTTGATTTATAGCGAGCTTATATAAATTGTGTAAAATATTATCGTTTTGACAGGCAGGCAATATCAGAATCAGAATCGTTTTTTATTTGCCAAGTAAGTTTGCACAAACAAGGATTGTTTCTTTGTAAAGTGACTCAGTGTTACATAGATTTCACTTTACAACACAAAACAAGAAAAAAAAACACAAAACAAGACAAAAACATGACGCAACACACAACAACACAAAAACAGTGCAGTGCAGAACAAACAGTGCAAAAACAGTGCAACGGTTTAAGAGGTATTTTTCTTTTTCTTTAAGTGACTTCCAGTCAGACAATGCTATGTACAGTAGCTGTGAAGCAGGAGTGCAGAAAGTGCGTTGATAGATTGATAGATGTATATATGTATATTCTACAGGGAGTTATTGTTGTGTAGTGAGACGGCGAGGGGGAAGAAACTGTATAAATGTTTTGATCCTTCTCTCCGCTGCTCATTGTGGACCACAGCTGCCGAGGGTTGAATATACTAAAGCTTCCATACGACAAATGTACACATTATTTATCAGGATTCTTGACCGTGACCAATTCAACTAATAATGATGTGATTTTTCAGCCGGTGGACTCACAGCGCCCTCTAGTGGTCATCGCGAGAGCTTCAGTACGACCAGTACACAAACTGGGCTCGAGCGTCCATCGGCTGCTCGAAGATGCTAAGATATTTATTTACCACTATTGTGCAGATTACACATGCTCTTTGTCTTTGACTAAGTTGTTGCATTTTTCATCAACAAAAGTTAAAAAGTGAAAGATCACACAGACAGAAGTAGAAATGTAAAACATCACCTCACTTGTGAATACCTGAACATATTTTGCATGAATTCGAATTTTATATTAACCTTTTAAAAACAGCCCATTTTTTTTGAGGTTCCTGCTCGAAATAAAATGCCCACTATGAGGGGGTTTCTCTGAAACCACAACAGCTATTTAAATAATGTTGATGTTCTAATAATAAAAAGGCAACTTGTGAGCTTTGTCCAGATAAGATACGATAAGATAAGATGGTCCTTTATTAGTCCCTCAGTGGGGAAATTACAGGATTACAGTGTCCTTGCTCACAGAAGAATACTAATAGAAACAATAGAAGTAATATAAATAAGCATAAAAAACAGTAGAATATTAATGTACAGATGTGTACATATATATATTTAAGAGTAAATAAAGATGAAACACTGCAAAAAGTTTCAGGTTTGTCAAAAAGAAGCTCCTTCAGGATTAGCTCCTGGAAGGACACAAAGGAAAGGCCCAAACTAACCCAGATAATAGCACAATGTCAGTCTGCAAAGTTGTAAAGCAAAATTGTTTTAGTTTTTAGTAAAGAGAATTTAGGAGAGGTCTCCAAAATGTGCATTTGGGCTCTGTCTGTGCCACTTGAATGTTTTCAAGTACCAAACCAGGTTTCACTTGTACCTACGGTGTTCAAAACATCCAAATCCAGCAGTCTTTGGCTTTATAAAAAAAACTGCAATTCAAAATAAATATTTTCCAAATCAAGACAACCGCACAAATGAACTGTTGAAACCAAATGGAACGGATTTAATT
This sequence comes from Liparis tanakae, assembly GCA_036178185.1. Lineage (NCBI taxonomy): Eukaryota > Metazoa > Chordata > Actinopteri > Perciformes > Liparidae > Liparis > Liparis tanakae. The sequence continues at coordinate 3,947,082 of CM070104.1, read as the reverse complement.
TGAGAAAACTGTAAAAAACAAAAACAGTAAGAACAAAAACAGAGTAAAAAAAAACAAAGAAAAAAAACATAAATTGCAAAAACATTAAAAAAAGAAAGAAACTATTTACATTCTAAAAAAGGGGGGGGGGATACTGAGCCATTGATGAACTCTAGTATCACCGTGTCTGAATGCGGCATTAAGGGGGCACCGAGCTGATCCTCAAATCCTCGTGCCACAGAAAGAAGCAGTTCCTTTTGCGAGTAACGCAGAGAGGCACTTTACACCCCGTGCAGTATATCCGGGTCTTCACCCTCGGCATTCCCCTGTCCCCATGGCACCACCTGCAGAACTTGCCGGCCTCCGTACCCCCGCTGTAAAAAACAGGCAAGCACATCTCGGCGGGCTGCGATGGGCATCCGGCGAACGGCAGCATTTCTTCGGCCAGCCGCTCCGTGAAGGCCGTGACGGTGACGGGCTTCGCCTGGGCCGTCTGCCTCGGCGTGCACAGCTCATGGTGGAGCAGGCAGCTTGTGACAACGGCGATGTCGACGAAGTGGTAGAAAAAAGTCGTGTGCCACTTCATGTCCTTTGTGAGGAGGTCGTTGGACTTCCATTCGACGCGATTCCTCCGCGTGGGCCCGCGCCCTATGTTCTGTTGGTACAGCTCGGCGAAGAGCAGCGGGCGTATTCACGTATTCCTTCTGGCAGCGTTGGCGTTCCTGATGATCGTCGTTACGACAGACTCTGAAAAGAACATCTAGAACAAGCCAAGAGGAGACCATGCTTTGCTGGTGTCACACGTGGGTCCCGGGTCGCTACAAGATTGGTAGCCAATAAGATTGCAGGAAGGTGTCGTCCTTGTGGAAGGTAAAATATATATATAATATCAATATATTTGCTCATGTTTATTATGATGTTTTAGACATCACAATGTAACCACAATGTCAACATTTCCCCCAATTGGGGGGCACAGGGCTAATAGCTGGGTGTCACACATTGTAGAGACAATATAAGAAAAAAACATCTAGGGTTCAACAGTGAGGTATTTTATAATTTAATGAAATGGCCACTTGTAAAACAGGCACAACGTTGTCTTAAAATATAACTGTACAAGTATAATTCACTTTTAAAGATAAACACACACACACACACACACAACATAACATAACAAATATAAAGAGTATATTTCACAATATGAAATGTTAACCGATGTTGGGTGTACTGAAGAAGACATAATGGACATAACCTCCATTACTACGCATTCACATCACTTTCTTCTGTCCTTCTTCCTCAGCATGTCAACAACAGAGGGAGCCTTGCGCTTTACACCTACAGGAGGAAAAGTGAAAGCATTAAAAGAAGCAGGAAGTTCTGCAAACATCAGAGGAGATAACACTTCTCGGGGGAGAAAAAGTGGACTCTTCTTGCTCCACCTTGTTTTTTGTCAGGCGAACCGGCGGCGTCTGCCGATTTCTTAGCGTACGCCAACTTCATCCTCTGGATGTTCTTCTTGCTGATCACTTCATGCTGTGCGATGGGATGCGGGTAGTCTTTACCCACAATGCATCCTGCCGCCTGCTGGACGCTGCGTGGAGCTTTCCAAGGCTCGTAGATGTACTCGGCTGGGAATTTCTTAAGAAGAGGAAGGTACTTTCTATGAAGTAGAGTGGAGGCAACATTATTATTATAATACATATATGAATAAATATGTACAATATGTGTATCATTTGTGAGGTTTCTGATCGTACTTGATGTAATCTCCATTTTTGTCAGTTTTCTTGCCAAATGCGACGGGGGAGTAGACCCTGAAGAACTGGTGGAAGAAGGCGCTCGCAGAGAGCCACTGCCAGTTCCCAGCATTCAGAGCCCAGTCGCCGTCCAGTAGGAGCTCCTCGAACACCTTCAGGGACAGTCGGAAAAGTGAGCACTCGGTAGAAAAAGGACGCGGCAGAGTGCTGTTGAATTCTGTTGTTTTCATACATTGTTCTTCTTTTTTCAAAACCTGGCGCCTACATTGTCCACAATGCAACTCGAGCCCACAGTTTGAGGCTCCCCCCCCCCCCCACACGTGTTGTAGTAAGTAGATGTTTTGAAGTGAAAGTAATTAGTTTCAGTACTTTATCGTGTGTTGCAGTGCCACGTTCTAGTAATTGTCAAGTTATGATTTTATAGAATAAGATATAAAAACTAAAAGAAAAAAAAGGTATGAATAAAAATAGTTGTAAATGAATAAAGCAATTGGGAACATGGAGAAACAATCACAAATTAACTAATAAGTACACACATATATATATATATATATATAGTACCTATTTAGGCTTATTCTGGTTGGAATAACAGCTGGGTGTCACTCACTGTAGAGAAAACATAAGAAAAACACACATATATATATATCTATATATCTATATAGATATATAGATACTTATTTAGGGTCATTCTGGTCGTTTCATGAAGACTTATAAATAGGTATTTGTTATTTTGCAGCCATCTCCGACACACTGTTAACTGCGTATGGAAACGAGCGCCGTGGGCCTGGATCATCGGTCATGAGTCCCGTTCTCAAATCACCATGAAGCACGAGATGCAACACACACACACACATACCCCCCCACACACACACAGACATACACACACACACAGACCCCCACACACACACCTTCTGCCCGTCTTCCCAGCTGACCCAGAGGTCTCCCCTCGTGAGGAAACAAGCCACGGCGTGTCGGGCCAGGTGGTGGATCCAGCCCTCCTGCCTCAGCTGAGTCATGATGGCGTCGATGAAGGGGAACCCGGTCCGAGCCTCGAGGGGAAGAACCGCAGCGCAGTCAGGACGGAGGGGAACATATTCACGATGGAAAGGACAAATAGCAGCGCTGGCTGAATTACCAAGAGAACTACACACTTCAGTACCTCTCTCCACGCTGCCAGATATTCAGGGTTGGAGTCCCAATCCACCTGAGTGCACACAGGGTTGCCCTCCATCTTGTTAAAATTGGGGATACCCACACTGGCCGTGTAGAAGAACTCTCTCCACAGCAGCTGACCATGCAGGGACACGGGAGGGTCCGAGTGCTTCTTCTGCAACACACACACACACACACACACACACATACAAATAGTAAACCTACAGCACATGTCCTGTTGTTTAAATCAACATTGCACCATAAGCTGTGCCGCCTCTTTGCTGGCGGAGTGTACTGGTGGTGCCGCTCACCCCCCGGTAGACCTCCGTCAGACGCCACCAGAAGGTGCGTGCAGACAGGCAGCCAAACGTGACGTAGGGACTGAGGACGGTGGTGCTGGGGCTCAGAGAGTTCGGAGACGTCTGGGGCTTCTCGAAGCCGCACACCCACGCCTGAAGAACAGACCAGAGGTGTACATTTTCGGGAATTTCTTTTTAACATATATGTTTATATCATATATTCAGGGTTCATACACATGTTGACCAATAGACTTCCAGGAAATCTCCATGTATATACACACACACATATATATATATATATATATATATATATATATATATATATATATATATATATATATATATATATATATATACAACTTAAATGACAAATGATTGAGAGACAATAGTTTGATGAAAAAGAATAAATATTTATATAAATGTTAATTTGTTTTAATGAATCTGTGTAAATGAATATAACATATTTCTATGACTTTTTCAAAACTTTTGGGATAACATTTTTTTTAACAGACTTTTCCAGGACTGGAAATAACCATTTAAAAATTCCATGACTTGTCAAGGTTTCCATGACCGTACAAAACCTGTATATTTACTAAAATGATATCAAATCAAATGTGTATTAACTATTCTAGCTACAAAAACCTCCTCCTCGATCTGTGTGTGTGCTCTTCAGGTTTGATTAATTTAACGCCATGTGTCTCACAACCCTGAGTTGCACGATCTGAAACCCCTCCAGTTATAAAAAGATGAAGAACACACACGAGAGAGTGAAATACCGTTCTCTTCATGTGTTCATCTAATCTCCTGAGAGACTCCCGTTCTCCTCCGGGGAACTTCTCCTCTCCGAGAGCCGCGGCGTCGTGGCCGAGCTCGCCCAGCGCGGGCATCTCGTATTTCTGCTCGCGGTTTCCCGAACACGGCGTCTTCACGTCTGTGACAGGAGAAGAAACGGGACTATTTCAAATCAGCTTTTACACTCACAGTCTAGCTTTTTTCATAAATGTATTGTCATTAATTCACCTTTCATATCCTCCATCGTTGGAGCAGCGATGGGTCTCTTCGGAGGACCGAGAGTCTTCACTATCGCCCGCATTCGATTATAAGTGAGCGGAGGCTTCCCGTTGTTTTCCTCAATCATCCTGAGACACATGAAAGACCGATTATTATTTTTAAATGTATGATGCAACTTAAATATTTCACTAGTATGAAGGTAAATGATACCTGTCTATATCATAGAGAGTGTGCGAGATTTTGTAGATGACTTCGACTCCGTGTTCTTTGGCCAGTGAGGTCACCGCCCGGTCCCGGTTCAGGCTGTAGGGCTCCGTGTCGTACTCATAGGTCAACTTGGTGACTTTCCATTGGTCAAACAGCTCAGGGAAAACTTCTTCTGGCTTCCCTCTCACCACAAACAGCCTGAAGGAGACACAATATATATATATATATAAAATATTAATAATATGTTATAGCCCAGATGAAAAATAAATATGCTAAGTATATTTAATCTTAGCATTCTTCAGTATAGATGAAGCCCTACCAAGTATACTTAACGTGTGTTATTTTGGAACAACACATTTTCTACTTACTATATTTAAGTTGTGATACATTGTATTTAAAGTACTATTTGAAGTGTATAATGATTTTATTTTTGCTGAAGTGGAACAACTTAAAGTATACTTTTAATACATGTAAAATGTAAGTATATGACTGTGGATGTGCTAATATGCATGCGGATGGTCCACTTCAAGTATATTTTTATTATAATATATTTCTTGAATGTATACTACAGTACAATGATTTAAATGTGTGTTAGAAGGTGATTTTTTTAAATAGTGACTTTAGTAAGTATACATTATATAAAATGTAATATTGAGATTTTAAGTATATTTTAAATACATTAAAATATAAAAAAATTCGCCTGGGAGGTGTTTAAAAAAGGTTCTTAATATTCCATATGTCTACCTGGAGTTGAGTTCCCTGAGGCTGCAGTCCAAGTCTCTGAGGGCTCCGAGGAGGAACCTCCAGCGGTTGATCCCCACACAGGTGTCGTTGTGGAGGTGAGGGTCCAGGACGAACACCGGGTACAGCTCCCGACAGTCCCTCAGAGCGGCCATCAGCGCCGGGTTGTCGTGCAGCCGGAGGCCCTTTCGGAACCAGTGGACACACGTATGACCCATGACGCTCTGAACCTGTGAACACATCCACTATGAGACCTGGAGGCATGAGGAGCATTGCTACGCACAGACTGAGACACCAAAACAACGAGCCAACAATATGACGACATTATGTGGCAGATGAACCCCCAAAATAACGATACGCAGTTGTGAAGCGAAACTTTACCGTAAAAAACAAAAGGTACGCTTGGTAGATGCTGTTTGCTGTGTTATAGTTTGGTGAACAGCACGTTGTTGTCTTGCATTACAAAACGAGAAGCTCTGCTATGTCACAGTAAAACCAGCCAATCAGAGAGGAGGTAAAGCATCACATGTTTGCGGCCCCTGCAGTTCGTCAGTTTGAACAACAGATGTCGCTAGTGAGCCAACAAGTCAAACTGTGCTGTACGTTTCCGTAGTTAAAAATAACATATATATAAAAGAAGAATACATATTAAATAGAAATATTATATAATTAAAAAGTTTAGGAATTGTCCCCTTCACGTTTTCGTCCGGTGAGAGAGAAACAACTAGCAGCCTCAGTGTTTCTCAACCGGCCGGAGAGACGTTAGTCCATTCAACACATCGCGTTGCGACCACTCAAACTCCGCCAGCTCATCGTAGCTCGCCGTGATCGTATAGTGGTTAGTACTCTGCGTTGTGGCCGCAGCAACCCCGGTTCGAATCCGGGTCACGGCATTGAACACAATGTCACGGCAGATGGGTTGTATTTTTGTCTTTATAGTTTATGTTATTGAATAGAATAAAATAGTAATATACTTTATTAATTTGTCGACACAATAGCAACAATAAACTAAACACACGAGAATACAATATAAATATTTGAAAGAAAGAAAGACAGAAACAGTGACTGTGCATAAAGTATACAAAGTGAAATATAAAATACAAAATAAATAAATATATATATATATATACATATATACACAACATATATGCAAATACAGCAGTGTAAAATTAAATGAAAGATAGACAGTGTTGAATAACTAGGAGTGATATATTTGATTCAACAATTCAACAACTGCTTAATGTTCCGCACGTGACGTTATTTTACGTTACGGTTTCCTCTGGTCACAAACACATGCACACACATGCACGTATATGCACACATACGCACGTATACGCACATATATGGACACATCCGTACAGGTTGGATCGCACTCAGCTCGTCGTAGCTCGCCGTGATCGTATAGTGGTTAGTACTCTGCGTTGTGGCCGCAGCAACCCCGGTTCGAATCCGGGTCACGGCATTGAACACAATGTCACGGCAGACGGGCTGAATTTATGTCAATATGGTTTCTGTTATTGACTAACTAGAAGTCATATATTTAGTGATATATTTGTTAAAACAACCGCATTATTGTTCTGCATGTGAAGTTATTTTACGTTACTGTTTCCCCTACTCAGACACACGTACAGACTCACGCACACGCACACACAGAGACAGATTGACACGCGCAGAGACTCTCTCTAAGTTCATCGTAGCTCGCCGTGATCGTATAGTGGTTAGTACTCTGCGTTGTGGCCGCAGCAACCCCGGTTCGAATCCGGGTCACGGCATTGAACACAATGTCACGGCAGATGAGCAGATTTTTTTTTCACTGACAATAACACTACAATAATAATTATGAGTATAGTAATGTATAGTAATATATATAATAATAATAATATAAAATAATAATAACAATAATTATAATAATAATTAATTAATAATAAATAATTTAATTTAATTTTACACTGCTGTATTTGCATATATGTTGTGTGTATATATAAATACATATATATATATATAATTTTATTTTGTATTTTATATTTCACTTTGTATACTTTATGCACAGTCACTGTTTCTTTCTTTCTTATATTTATACGTTATTCTCGTGTGTTTAGTTTATTGGTGCTAAACTAAGTATAGCTAAGAAGAGCTATACTGATAAGCTGGAAAAGAAGTTTTCAGCCAACGACCCCTCGTCAGTCTGGAGAGGCCTCCCATCAACAAACAATCATCTGCCTTTCAGAGACAGAAGATCAGGAAGGCTCCTCCTGCCTGAAAGCCTGTGCTGACCAGCTGGCCCCCATCTTCACGGAGATCTTCAACCGATCACTAGAAATCCTCCATCACAGGATTAAATGACTACAGACCCGTTGCCCTGACGTCTGTGGTCATGAAGTCCTTGAAAGACTTGTGTTGACCCACCTGAAGGACATCACAGGGTGGATGATGCGGTCAATATGGGACTGCACTATATACTGCAACACCTCGACTCTTCTTCATCCCAAACTCTGCCAGCTCACTGTCGGTGGATCACTAACTTCCTGACAGACAGGACGCAGCAGGTGAGGCTGGGAAAACCATATCCAGCACCCGGACCATCAGTTCCACTGCTCGTTGAACAGCTGGTCCTCTGGTGTGGTGAGAACCACCTGGAGCTGAACAAGCTCAAGACTGTGGAGATGACAGTGGACTTCAGGACCCCCTCACCATACACGGAGACCTTCAGGTTTCTGGGATCCACAATCTCCCAGGACCTGAAGTGGGCCTCCAACATCAACACCATCCGCAGAGGCTGTACTTCCTGCGCCAGCTCAGGAAGTACAGCCTGCCTCAGGAGCTGCTGATCCTCTTCTACACCGCCATCATCCAGTCCGTCCTCTGCTCCTCCATCACTGTGTGGTTTGGATCGGCCACCAAACAGGACAGAGGCAGACTACAGCGGATCGTCAGGTCGGCAGAGAGAACTATTGGTTCCAGCCTGCCCTCCATCCTGGACTTGTACACCTCCAGAGTCAGGAAGCGGGCTGGAAAGATCACTACAGACCCGTCACACCCTGGACACAAGCTGTTCCAACTCCTCCCCTCTGGGAGGCGCTACAGAGCTCTGTACGCCAAAACTACCAGACACAAAAACAGCTTCTTCCCTCTGGCTGTCACCCTGATGAACAGTTGATCAGACTCTCCATCTGCACTATCTGCACTTTTTTAACTACTGCCTTTAATGTCTTTTTTGAATCTTTTTTATATTTATCTAGTTTAATGTATATTGTGTATGTATGAGAGAGCAAAGTGGAACCGGAGACAAATTCCATGTATGTGAACACTTTCATGGCCATTAAAGCTGATTCTGATTCTGATTCTGATTCTACTGTGTCGACAAATTTCCCCTTGGGGATTAATAAAGTATATATCTATCTATCTATCCATCTAATAATATTATTATATTATTATTATTAATAATGTTATTGACCAACTAGGAGTGACATTTATTTTTTTAAACAAACGCATTATTGTTCAGCGTGGGAAGTTATTTAGCTCTACGGTTTACTCAGGTCACACACACACTCACACACGCACCCCCCAACACACAGACACGGTCAAAATCGCTCAGCTCGTCGTAGCTCGCCGTGATCGTATAGTGGTTAGTACTCTGCGTTGTGGCCGCAGCAACCCCGGTTCGAATCCGGGTCACGGCATTGAACACAATGTCACGGCAGACGGGCTGTATTTATGTCTATATGTTTTATGTTATGGGCTAACTAGGAGTGATATATTTGATTCAACAACGGCTTAAATGTACCGCATGTGACGTTATTTTTACGTTACGCTTTCCTCTGGTCACAAACATGCACACACACACACATATGCACACTTACGCACGCGTACGCACATATACAGAGACATACGCACGGCTTGAAACGCACCCAGCTCGTCGTAGCTCGCCGTGATCGTATAGTGGTTAGTACTCTGCGTTGTGGCCGCAGCAACCCCGGTTCGAATCCGGGTCACGGCATTGAACACAATGTCACGGCAGACGGGCTGTATTTTTGTCGACATAGTTTATGTTATGAACTAACACGGACTGGTATTTATATTTAAATAACCGCATTATTGTTCCGCTTGTGAAGTTTTTTTAACGTTACGGTTGCCTCTGGTCACCTTTAATCATGTAAATAAATCATTCTAGCATTAAAAAACACAACAACATTTTGATAACTCAACAATGTATCGCCACATAACCTGAAAACGGGGCTGTTTTTGACACAGCTGACAGTGTTTAGATAACGTTACGTGATTCTCGCCATACAATGATATCACAAACATACCCAACATATTATAAAGGAGTTAAAATGAGCATAACAGTAAAAAATATACGGCAGTAAAATGCAACATGCACTAAATATTGTATTAATACCAAACCCAAAACGCCAGAAGAGCAAAACCCAGAAGGAGAAGACATTTTTTGTATACATTATTACATTACATGTATATTTTTACAGACGCTTTTATCCAAAGCGACTTACAATAAGTGCATTTCAACCTAGAGTACAAACTAAGAACAACAAGAATACAGAAAGTAACATTTCCTCAACATAGTCAAACTACAAACGTACCATAATAAGAGCCATTCAAGTGCTACTAAAGTGCAAATCTGTGTTTTAATCCAGATACAGTCGAAAAAGGTGCGTTTTCAGTTTCCGGCGGAAGATGTAGAGACTTTCTGCTATCCTTAGTCAGTGGGGAGCTCGTTCCACCACTGAGGAGCCAGGACAGCAAACAATACCACACTGTGAACATTATAATGTTTTAAAGAATGGAATTAAATGCAGAACTTTTGCTAAGAATGTTCACAGTGTGGTATTGATGTCGTTACTAAAGTGGAGTACCTAAATACTAGTTAGTTATTTAGTCGTTTCCTTTTATTTACTTTGTTGTATTTACCATCCATCGCCACTAGAGGGAAACACAGTCAAAGGAATCGGAAGCTATCCTGTTAACAGTTTGTCTCACACTCATCTCAAAGAGACAGCTATTCCCGCAGGAGAGAATGCTACCTGTATTTGTTTGTTTATTTACTTATTAATGAATTCATTCATTATTTAGTACTACAGTTAGAAAAGTATATACGTCGGTGCCCAGATTGAGCTTTCTATCAAACTGACTTTGAGTACATGGCCCATGAGAATAATAGTGAACAGTAAATAATCATCAGATGGAAATGATTATTTTAGTTTTGCATGACTGCATATCACACCGTAGTCGTGCTGACTTTCAGAGAAAAGACAGGTTATCAACCTGTGGAGGTTAAATGTGCTGCTGCCTTCAAGGCATGTCGGAAACATCGCTATTAAACAAAAGTAGGACAATCGAAATGTCTCAATTAAGACAATTTATAATTTGAAAGTTATTCATTTATGTGATTTACATGTTGTGTTGTGGTTCTCTCCCGACTGTATGTTACTATTCCCCAACCATGTGGCTGAAGTCACGATTAACTCCAGCCTATCGGAATTCCGTCTCGGGTCACGGATTCCTTTTGGCTGACGTACTCGCCACTCACCGGCTACTCACCGGCTTTGGCCCCGCCCATTAGCATTACAGCGGCATGGCAACGGCGAGGAAGGGGGGTGGGGGGATGTGAGGTGAGGAGGGAGACCGTCTTACCGGGACCAGGGGGAGAGTGCAGCCGCCGCCGCCGCAGCAGCACTATTTCCTCTCCCCACTGACTGGAGAAACGCACCGTGCTGGCACCAGTCAGCGCGCGCACTCTCACACACACACTCGCGCGCGCGCGCGTGGATAAAACGATGCACCACCACCGCCACCGCCACCACCGCCGCCGCGGCTCCGCACCGCACCGTCACCGCCACTGACACCGGGGGGGTGGTGGACTTTATCAACAACAACAACAACAACAACAACAACAATAGGGAAACGTCGTTTCACGCATACAACTTGTCGCTTAATGCATGCGCCGCGCGCGCGCTTCTCCTCCCCGGGTCCCGTACACAGACGACCGAGAAGATGCTGAGCCGACTGATGAGCAGCAGCATCAGGAGTCTGGACCGGGAATGCAACTGCACCGTGAGGCTGCTGGACGACTCGGAGTACACCTGCACGATTCAGGTCAGTGGGCACCGACACGTCACACCTCCTTGCTGGCGGAGGACGTGCCGTGGACACGTCTAACGGGGCGGTGATCAGGTACCCATACATCTCTCCCTCTCTCTCTCTCTCTCTCTCTCTCTCTCTCTCTCTCTGCAAAGGACGTGGTGTCATCCTCTCCCCATGCAATGTCACACACACACACACACACACACACACACACACACACACACACACACACACACAACTGATTGCACGCTGCCGCTAAGGTCCAGACGTCTTGTCATCGGTGGCCTCGTCACGCCTGTGTGTGTGTGTGTGTGAACACATCAGGATGTGTGCATTGCGTCAAAGGTTATCCATTAGCTCAATCTTACCATCTGGCATACCTACAGACACCTCTCTGTTGAGGACGTTGGTCATTTGCTTCATGCGTTGACGTGAATTCATCAGAAAACACATCTTTATTTATTCGGATCTTGGGACCAGGATTTCTGAATCCTCTACGTGAGACAGAGGGACCGGAGGTGTGTGTGTCCCATACCAAAGGGTCTATATTACTCTAAATATAGAGGGTGGGCATGTTTTTAATTTGCCTTAATAGAGTTGTTAATTTGCCCTTCAGACTGACCCTGTGTTGGACGATGGAGTGTCACTTTGAGATGAACGCTGGAGCCCAACAGATTAAAAAAACATGCGTCTGCTAAAACCTCCACATCAAGTAAATTTATGAGAAGCAGCGTTTTACGAAGACACATTATCCTACTTGTGTTATAGATGTGTGTGTGTGTGTGTGTGTGTGGGGGGTCCTGGGTTTCCTCTGCTCTGACAGTCTTGTTTCCTACATCAATTTGATTGAAGTGAGTTACACAAACACTGTGCACCCTGCAGTATACAATATGACACACGCAGCTTTGTAATAACCAAATAAACCAGCGGGATGGGAGGAGGCCGGAGAACCCCCGGAGAGAACCCCCCCCCCCGCCGTGAGGTCACAGCGCTCGCCACTTCACTTCTACTTAACTTCTCCTCATCGTTGTTTTGTATTCATCGTTGACGCCGCGTGTGCAGAGGAGCATCGATTCCTCGTCTCTGGATCCTTGTGGTGCCGCTGAATAGAGAACAACTAAAGGAAGTCCCGGTCTTTTTGTTCCTGGATTAAAAACTCTCACGTGTTCTCCAGGTACACAGATCCGTCCTTCACGTCGGGTTATCAGCCGATGCATTTAAAAAAAATCTTTTATTTCTCTTTTATTTCTCACGCTTCTTGAGTTGTTGTCTCGGAAATCAATTGTATTGACATGAAATGAAGGTGAGACACGAGTGGAGTCAGTAAACAGACTGAGTGTTTATAAGACAGAGAGCGGAGGAGCAAAGGGTCATTAATGTCCATTACTTCCCTTTTAAATCAAGTGTGTGCGTGCGTGTACGTGCATGTGTGTGTGTGTGTGTGTGTGTGTGTGTGTGTGTGTGTGTGTGTGTGTGCATAATTCAGACGTCTGTGTGCGTCCTCTAACCTGGTTATTACAGTTGCTGGGAGTGCGTTTGAAGGTTGTCGCTCTAAGGGATTCCAGTGCTGCCGCTCAGGGGACGACAACAGACAGAAGATCAGCTGCTGCTATAATCTGAGCAGAAGGAAAGTCGAACCACTCAAAGTGGCAACGCTCAGGCAGATGACATGGTGATTTTACAGCAGTCTCAGGGTCCCTGCCTGTCATAACATAAAGGCCCCCTTGAGGTTAACGTTCTATTATTTACATTTGAGTGGAAATAAAAGCTGTGTTTATGGATGCAACATCCCAACTTTTAATTTTTCGGTTCGAGCGTTCATGTTTTAGGAGCAGAACACGACGTCTTGTGTTTCAGCTTTCGACCGCAGGGGGAAGACGGCGTGTCTGGCGTTGTGTTTGCCGCCTGCACTTATTCCATCCTCCGCTTTTTGATTGTGAGTCATGATTTCTCGGTGAAACGTGTGGCTCCTCGAGATATGCTGACCCCACCCTTCTTTAGCAAAGCCGAAAGTGCAAAGCAGGGCGAACCCGATGCCTCATCGGTAGCGGAGCTTCTATGGAGAGGGATTATTGGCACATTTCATTATTTACAACCGTGAGGAATTAATTAATGATGTCATTATTCCACACTGTGGGGCTCCTGATGAAACGCAGCTGATGTAAATGAAAACATAAAGAGGATCATGGGCTGAATCAATTGTCTATTCTATTGTTTACAACGACAACAAAACTCCATTCACGTGCGAGCGTTAGGATATGTGAACACAGCGTTTAGGGAGTTGTATTAATTATAGTTTACACAAAGCTAAATACGCCCCGGGGAACTCGACGTATTTTTCATGAGCATTAAGGACATCGCAGAGGAAGATGATGTCATTTCCTGCACACCTTGGAGATGTGGCCCAAAACGAAGGCCCCTGGTGGGGCTCAACCATCGTCGAACTTTACATTTAGCTCAATTAGCCGACTGCTGACATCATGAACACATCCCATCGTAGTGGAATAACGCATAACCTTCAGAAAGAGCAGGACAGTTTAGTTCTCCAGGCTCATCAGATTCCACGACCACCCACCGCCGATTCATCTGCCCCTACATGCATATATTCAGGAATATGTGTATGGGAAGGAAAAAATGTGTATGGGTGCAATATTTATAATATTACATAGTCTATTACAATATGTGTTTTTGCTCTTTTTGTTGTGCTTTTGGTTGACAGTATTTTTTTCAATGTGGTTTAACTCGACTTCTAGTGTACTCGGATTCATTTTTTCATCCCTCCAGGACATTCCCACGCTCTCTTGAAGCCTCAATCCAGGATTACATTCAGTTTATTTTATATAGCCTAATATCATAAATTATAAATGTGCCTCAGAGGGATTTACAATCGATCCATGTACGACATCCCTGACCTTTGACCTCATATCAGATCAGGAAAAACTCCCCAAAATAAAAAATAAATGTTCACAGAGATTCAAATCCATTGCATGAACTATAATATAATATAATTTGATTTATTTTATCTTATATGTTGACTGTTGATTGTTTTTGATTGTTGAGTGTTTTTCTAAAGTGTACACACCAGCCTCCAAGTCATATTCTCTGTGTGTCTAACACACTTAGCTAATGAGTGTTTCTGATTCTGATAAGATCAGCTCAGGGTTTATTGAGTCAACATGATGTGGAACACAGGTTTACCATCAGGGTAAAGATTGGAGGCAGATACTGTGGGACATTTAATCCTAAATTAATATTCCTACCGGGAACCAAAAGATGTACACCAAACGTTTAAAAAAATCAAGATGAATGATGGAAACTCGTCGCTCCAGAGAAACCTTATCGCCGTGAGTGGTTCAGTCCACCTGGCAGCCAGTCAGAACCTGTAAAGTCCACTAATGAAATTAGGAGGCAGTTCTTTTGAAGCCAAATGCAGAACTTGGAAGGAGCTCCTCTCGTTTATTCTTTTTGCGCTGCAGATGCATTATTGAAACAGGTTGCTCTCGTCTCTTAAGTGCTCTCCGGGCTCTCATATTGTTTTCTTCTCCGCATCCTCTGGTAAAATTGGAAGAGACGTTTGTAACATATTTAATTTCCATACATGCAGACGGTCCGCTCCTCTGCGGGCGTGGCCTCCTCCTCTGTACGGAGGTAATGTTCATGGAGGGCATCAGATTTCAGCCAAATACTAATGCAGGTGCTTTTTTATTAAGATTAACATAACTGTGATTTATTTAGTGTGATTTCCTTTGGCTGAGAGATATTGGAATGTTCCCAATACACTGAACCACGGCTATCCTTAATATATTAATAAGAAGAAGAACTTCACCTTCACGTCAGAGATAATGTGTATGACATTGAGGATGTTTGTTTTTAATTATACCTCCCTGTGAGTGACTCGGCTGTTACAGGGCCGATGAGACCAGCGACGTGATTGATTGTAAGCATGTTTTATTAATCTCCAGAACCCTTCCGATCCATATTACACTTTTTCCAATTTGCCTTCCTGAACAAAATTAGCGTGTTTGTTTAGAGAAGCCCACTCTGTTTATGTGCCCAAACTCAACCATTTTACATCCATATTCAACACTTTAAATAATAATGTTTACCTTGATATTAGTTTTACAGAACAGCTGCGGCGGATAGAGATTAGTTCTGCAGATATTTGATTCATAAATAAATGGTCACCAAAGTTATTACACTTCATCCTTGTCAGGATCTGAAGTTTTTGTTGTCTTGTTTCCTGTTTTATTTTGAAGTCTCCGTCTATCGGTGTCCTCTGTTTCCTTGCACTACCTGTCCTAGTGATTGTCTGCCCTGTCCCTGATTGTTTACACCTGTGTCCAATCAACTGTGTTCAATCACCTGCACCTGTGTCCAATCACCTGCCCCTTCCCTGTGTATGTAAACCCTGTGTGTCTCTTTCCCCAGTGTTGGTTCATCCTGTTTAGATTTGTGCGTCGTAGATTCAAGAAGAATAAAGTTTCTGTAGTGACGGATTTCTGTCCTCGGCCATTCGATCTCCCCGTCACTCATGCATCATTAGCCGTGTCAGTTGGTGCTGTGCCCCGTATATCCATCACCTGCCACGCTGCTCCACACTGCCACCTGTGGTCCACCTGAGATATGCCCCCACATTCAAACATATAATACAGACTTCACTACTCCTACAGTTTCTTTGCAATGTTGTCGTGTTTGGGTCCCGTCTCCCTGTCCTGAGCACATTAATGTATCTCTACACGTTATGGACATTCATCTCAGTTGTCCAGACATTGAGACTCCGCCCACTCCTCCTCTCTACCTCCATCTTCCTGAGGGATCGTGGAGGTCTCCATCGTGGAATATGCCTACTACCAACTATTGATAAACTCTGTCATATTCATTGAATGTGTTTTAACTCTAAATCTGTCCTTTTGGTCACGTGACATCTATTGTTCTGTCCATCCTGGAGAGGGATCCTCCTCTGTTCTCTCCTGAAGGTTTCTTCCCTTTTTTCTCCCCCTGAAGGGTTATTTGAGAGTTTTTCCTGATCCGATGTGAGGTTTTGGGTCAGGGATGTCTATGCGTACAGATTGTAAAGTACTCCGAGACAAATTTGTAATTTCTGAAATTAGGCTATACAAATAAACTGAATTGGATCGAATTGAAATTACAGTAAAAAAATAAAAATGTCAACCTCATGGTGGCCCGAGGAGAAAACTTAGAGGATCACCAGAGACATCAGGGTCGATCCTCTGGGAGTCACGAATGTCTTTGTTAAAATGTCACAGCCATCCCATAGTGCAGAGATATTTAATTCTGACCCACAGCGGTGGACTGACAGAAGTAGCCATCCATACCATGAAAATACTAAATATGCCGTTTCATGCTTGTCAAATGTGAAGATTGTTCCTACTTTTTCAGTTTTATATCTTTGAATATGGGATACTTTTTAACCCGGGGTCAGATAAAGTTAAGGATTTGAAGTCGTAACTTTGGGCAACGTCTGATGGGCGTTTGTCAATATGTATGACTGGAGTGAATGTGTAGTCAGTGAAAAAAAATACATAATCAATAAGTCACTCCATATGACAACTTTGTGATGCGTTCGGTGGCCAACCGGTGATTTGGGCTTTGCTTTCTGTTTTTTTAATCTTCAATTCGCTGTTAGAAACGTCTGTCAGCTCGTCTTCGATCGAGACTCTCAGTCTCTGCTCAGCAGCTGATAACAGAAATGTGCTCGTATTGGGAAGCTCCCACATGTATACACTACAGGAGCAATATGGGGAATATAAGAAAAGGGGTTCTGTTTGTGTATTTAGATATCTTAATAATAAGTGTATTACCGGGTGTGTTGATAGCCTCTCTTTCACACACTGCAGCTAGATGACCTTGAATTGTACGAATAGGGGTGATTGCGGAGCAGCTTTTATTAATAAAGTATAAATAAAGTATTTAGTATATCATTTCATATATATATATACATTTAAATATATATATATATATGTATATATAGATATTAATATATATATACATAAATATATATATATATATATTAATATATACATATATATATATTTATTAATATATATATCAATATATATATTTATATATCCATCTGACATTCAGTTTGCAATGGGATTTGAGCAAATAATAATCCACAGACTGGGAATGCTGGTATGTGTTTTCTAACCTGGTTTAATAAGCTTATGGCCTGCCGGCAACCCGAGAGACGCGTCTTCTTGATGTGAAGGCGCACGGCTGAATAACATGTTCGCTCACAATGTGAAGGAAGGTTGAGTTAAAAACCCTCAAGGCTTCGGCGCGCTCTCAGATTAGGACGTGCGTCTGTCGGCCGTGACCGGATAAACATGGCCGCCCGCCCGTGACCCTGACTGATTGTTCTTCCACGCGCTGTGCAGATGAATCCTTATGAGATTCAAACCAGATGATTAAATACAAACCCAAATAATGTGCTCACACGTAATACCTTCATAGCCAATACCAACGGCTACCTCGCGCCCATGAGCAATCGGTGGTGATACCTTTACGTCAATACCAATTCTGCACTGACGGATTTAAAGTCATTATATTTCCATTAATTACAAATACTACTACTAAAAATAGTACTACTACTAATTCACTTTAGTCACTGACTGTATATATTTTTTTTCCTCTGTATATTTTGTATTTTAGTATTAGTATTTAGTAATGTTATTGTGTTTTGTGTTTTATTTTGTTATTGCTCTCTAATATGGGACTAATGAAGGAATATCTAATCTAATCTAATCTACCCCCCCCCCCCCTGTTACCTTTGGGTTCCATTCAATGTTTAACATCTCTAAAAAAATTACATATTTCTTGACTTTTCATAATTTATTGGGGACAACTGGGAAAACATAAAATTCCCATGATATGTTTTCAATGTCCTGAAAACAACTTTTACACATCGGTGTTCTTTGGGGTGAATTTGATATTTAAAAAAACATGTACTTAAAAGTAATATAAACCAATTAAAACAACCAAAAGATGTCTCTTTCCAATTTGAGGTCAATAAGTGAGATTTTAATGGTGATCTGCATATTTCGCCATAGTCCTGAACAAGTATTCTGGATGTATCGGGTGGGAGGGGGCTTTTTATTTAAAGCTCTATTCTAATCATTTTCTGTAGGTTTTAATTGCTGGGGTCAAATTGACCACAAGGGTAAAATATGTTATTACATTTGAAGGTAACAGGATGCTAATAATGTACTAAAATGCAAAAGCATCCTAATAGACGATCCGCCTCAAGCATACAGCGTATCGTATGTTTCATACATACAAAGATACATTGTGGATTGATTATCACTTCCATTTTCTTTTATCTTTATTTCAACTTAAGCTGATTCACCCACAATAACGTTGAGTTCAGTGTAAATGGGACGTATATGTAATATTAGCATTATTCGGAAGCTGAAGCTGAAGCTTTCGCTCTGAAATCACAGCCGCCGACTGACGTCGTGTATTTAGGTCGACGGCTTTTTAAATGTGTACGTGACACGGGTGAATATTTGATGCCGGTCGTCTCCACTCAACACGAGGTGTTTGATGAGGTCGGCCGTGTGATTATGGGATGCGGTGGCGGGAGAACGCCGTCAGCATAGAGTGTACAGCGGTGCTTTTTAACCTTTTTTAAACTCGGGCACATTATTTACAAGAACAAAATCCCCAAACTATTACAAAATATCAGTTCAGAGTCTGCATTTTTCATTTTGAAATATTTCTCCATCATTTAATTCTACTATATCTTAAATGTTCAAGTAATGACTGCGCTACCTACCGACACCCACCGGCACGGAAGAGTATTTAATTACTAGGCCGGCCGCTATATTACAGGCGGAGATGCTCAAAAATGGCAAATTATTTGCGACAACTACATTTTTGTTTTACCAATTAAGTGAAATTGGACATTTTCCAATGACAGCTGGCGATCTCTCACGGCACAGTGGCTGAAAATCACTGGTGTAGAGCATTTGGATTCTCCAGTGATGTCACTGCATTTGCCGAAGGAGTCAAAGTGAAGCTTAGACCCCGTTCACACAATGGGAAAACGCATATATTTTCAAGCGTTTTGGCCTTTAATTTACACAAAAACTGAGGTTTTATCACTGAAAACGATCATTTCTAAAAACTCCGGCCAAAGTGGAGATTTCTGAAAACTCAGTTTTTGTATTTACGTGTGAACTCAAACGTCACAGTATGCGACTAGAAATGTTTCACGTCATGTGAGCGTCCTATGGGACGTATGCGGACTACGTATTTATGCGGGTTCATATAAACAGAAATGTTTTTGAAAACAACCTTGTGTATACAACGTTATTTTTGAAAACGGAGGGGCAGAAATATTTGTTTCTGTAAATACCCGGCTATAGCCTATGTGTACATGTGGCCTCATTCTGTATGATGATGATGATGATGATGATGATGATGATGATGATGATGATGATGATGATGATGATGATGATGATGATGATGATGATTTACCTTTATTCGTCCCACAGTGGTGACATTTCAAAAATCACAGCAGCGGTGCACATCAGAGCATCAATGAAAATAAATAGAAAACATAAAACTAAATACTAAAAACTAAATACTAATACTAATACTAAATATACAGGGGGAAAACAAAGTAAATATATTATTAAGTAAGTATACTCTCTTTTTCTCCATCTCTCGCTCTCTCGTTACATTTGTAAACTATTTTTATTCCTCTCTTTTTTGGTGCTAAACTCCACAAAATGCCTAATGGTTTTGCTCTTCAGCTCCTCGCCCCTCGTGTCTTTGTGTCTCTCTCTCCTGTCTCCTCTCTCTCCTCTCTCCTCCCTCCTCTCTCTCCTCTCACCTCTCTCTCTCCTCTCTCCTCTCTCCTCTCTCTCCTCTCTCCTCTCTCCTCCAGTATCACTGCAGCTGAACAGATTAGCGAGGTTGCCCTGATGGAACTGAACATCGTTAGCTGACGCAGCGCATAATGCTATACAAGCCGCGCTATACACGATGCGGCGTTGAGGACGCTGGGTGCGTTCGGCTGAACGCTATCGGCGTCACAACCATTGTCGTCCATTGTTAGTTCCAGCAGCAGTTTGATTTTTTAACCAACACTTTTACTTTTTACATTTTTTATTTAGGTTTAGCATCTTTCTGATGGTCGTGTTTCGTTGGTTACTTAGTGTGTGTTCTTGTCCGTTGTGCTCTGTGGACTCTGTCTATTGTCTGAATGCATTTTTGGTGATGAGTCTCCCCACTGGGGATAAAGTTTTCAGATATAATATAATCCGCGTAAAAGGCTTACTTACGTATGCTAAATCATGCTTGTTATTGGTTGTTCGCCATGGTAGTCTCTAAAGATGGCGTTGTTGCTCAGTCCACCATGAGGATCCCTTAACTTTTATCTAGCACCATCATCAGGTCAACGTGTTCAATTCTTCATTTCCTGATCAAATCCCTGCCAAACTAATACTATTCCTATTAGCTTCAGATTAAGCTTCTGGTAAATGCTAATTAGCTAATGTTGGCTATCTAAGACACAAACCACTGGGCCTAAAAGAGTCCCCCATCCAGTTAGCAATGACGGACTCACCTTAAAAAACAATTAGAGGTATCTGCTTTGTTTTTAACGTAATGTTACATTACCCACAATGCAACAAGAGTCAGATTCAGGTGTGAGCAGCAGTTTATGTGCTCAAATCAAGATGAGGGGTGAGCTACAGAGGTAACGTTTGACACAGAGTTTGAGGGGGCAGGTTCCTGATGCCTGATTAAATCATACACATGATTAATTCATTTGAATACAGTCCATATATAGTCTGAATGTTCCAGCAGTCTGAACTATAATTGGCAACATTTAGAATGCATATATATATATATATATATATATATATATATATATATATATATATATATATATATATATATATATATATATATATGTATATATACATATGTATATATATGTATATGTATATATATGTATATGTATATGTATATATATGTATATGTATGTATGTATGTATGTATATATGTATATGTATGCGTTTAAAACTAACACAGATTTATATTACTATTAGTACAATTGCTGTATATATATATATGTATATATATATATGTATATGTATATATGTATGCATATATGTATATGTATATATATATGTATATATACATATGTAGATATATATGTATATATATGTATATATATATATATATATATATATATATATATATATATATATATATATATTCAGCATTTGTGCTAATAGTAATATAAATCTGTGTTAGTTTTAGATACGCTTCTATGTTACAGTCTGTGTGGCCCCAGGTGGCCGTCTCTTTCTACTTTGGTCGAATTGCTTTAACCAGAACAACTATATTCATCTCTCAAACCAAAGTTCCAGGAAATAACTAGAAGTAATGTACAATACTCATCCTTTACCTCTTTACACTGATGAATGACGTCTCTCAGGGAGCTCGAGTCCAAACAAACTCACGAAGAAACGAAGAACAGACTGCAGAAGCGTAGGTCACCATCACATCGAGTCACGCTGAGCTGCATCAGCTTCATTAAAATGGAAACGATCAGCGTTGCAGAAGCTCCCAGTATGGAGGGCTTTTACATTTTTGCAGCTGAAACATAATTACGCCATTTTCCTGTCATATTTAGGCGGCATCAAGATATTCTGATTTAATGTGGGGGAACTGAACAGCAGCTGAACTCCATCACCCCCACTGCGTGTAGGGGAGCAGTTACATCTCTGGGATTATTTAGTACGACTACCAAAGAGACTGGAGGGGGGCAGATAAAAGGGGAAATGGATGTTGCCATGTTCATAATTAGCTTCGCATTGAAAATGTGGACGGTAATGTTTTGATCGCCGTGTATTTGTATGCGTGTGTGTTATTGCCATAAGTCAAAAAGTATTAAACCGAATCACATGCAATTTGGTGGGATGATTGGTTATTATCCGGGGGCTATTTGATTAGATTTTGGGATTGATCGGGTCAAAGGTCAAGGTTATTATAAGGTCAAAATATTATTGAATCGCATGACATTTGGTGGGATGATTGGTTATTATCCGGGGACCATTTGATTAGATTTTGGGATTGATCGGGTCAAAGGTCAAGGTTATTATAAGGTCAAAATATTATTGAATCGCATGACATTTGGTGGGATGATTGGTTATTATCCGGGGACCATTTGATTTGATTTTGGGATCGACCGGGTCAAAGGTCAAGGTCATGAAAAGGTCAAAATCTTCTTTTTACCATAGCACGGTCCATTTTTTATCCACTTGGCATGCAACTAATGCCAAAATGTTCATTATTCAATGCCCAATCTTGTGATATGCGAAGATATGCGCTCTACCGAGTGCCCATTCTAGTTATTTCTATGTCTGTCTTTCTAACATCTTCTTCACACATCTGTCAATTAGTAAACGCTGTCACTACTCCATCCACAACATTAGGCCCAGCCGCGGTGAGGTGTTGGAGGTACGCCACGAGAGCTGCAGAGAGGCTCTTCAGACGAGCACAGCGAACGCCTCTCAACCTCTCAACGCGGGTTGACATGAGACCGGCAGATTCATCTTTCTTCCGGCACAGGTTTTATTTCCAGCGAGGGAATTGTTTTAAAGGGTTTATAAAAGTAAAGAGAGCGCTTTCGTCGTTCTCAATGAAATCTTTCCTCTGCTCTTTTTATTTTAGGAGAGGCAGAAAGGCCTGCTGTGGAGTTGAGGAGTCGAGGCACAGCGGTGATTCGATGTAGACTTGGAAATCATTCTGCTGGGATTTTTTCTTTTCTCCCAGACATGCGCCTTATTCATAATTCATCTCCTCGGTCGCAGCAGTTTGTATCCATTCGCCATGTTAATGACGTTTTTCTTGTCCAGCGACCTGCTCCTAATTGTTAAAGTGTATATTTATTTTCCTTACCTGTGGTATTTGTGTGTGTCAGTGTTTTTTTTTTTTTTTTTTTACAAAAAAAGGGTTGGCTTGCATGATCTGATTTGTGTGAAGTGGTGCATAAATAAAGGGCGGCACAATCGTTTTTCTGCGTCCGCTAGGGTGTGTGTGTGTGTTTGTGTGTGTGTTGTGTGTGCTTTGTCAAGAAAAGGGCAAAAAGCTTTAATTATACCTGGATGCTGACATCCTGTTGGGCCGCCCGCTGGCTCGGCACATTACACACACAACACAATCCTGTGTGTGCATGCTTTGTGAATGTGTGTGTGTGCATGCTTTGTGAATGTGTGTGTGCATGCTTTGTGAATGTGTGTGTGTGCAGGTGCTTTGGGAAGGCAGGTTTTAACATTAGAAGAGAGAGAATGATAGAGAGATATTATTACACCATTTAAAAAACGAGTGTCATGACTCCTGGACTCTCTAGTGTGTGTCTGCTGGTTACTCAGAGTGACAGAAAGCAAACGCATGAATGCATCGAGGTGAGATGATGCGATGCGACATTGGATTTTAAATAAGTAAATTCTATATCCTTTATGAGAGGATATGAGAGGACTCGGAGTTTAAATATGCCTGGGGATGTGCAGTGGTGTCTCTACACCGACGTCCTCGCTGATGGCGAGGCTCACCATGTACTGATGTAAGAGGGTTTTTCCGTCTGTCCGGGCCGCGTGTTGCGCGGTCTGCGGTGGATGTGTGTTTACGATGTTGTTGTCTTGTTTGTCGTCTCCGGGGAGTGGGGCTGTCTGCGCTCTAGTGTGGGATGAAGCCGCTTTCCTCTTCCTGCTAGAGCCACAGAGCCGAGGCCATGTGTGCAAAAACTATTGTTTGGTGAGGCTGTTCCAAACAGCCGGCGTGAGCGTTGTGTTCATCGCTCAAACACAACGCACTGATGTGACATCATGGTCAAGGGCTTCAGGGTGAGACATATAAAGGGTGTTGTTCGTCAGCTGATGGGTGGGATTGTTCAGATCACACAAACTGCTCCTGGAAACCCTGAATAGGAGCTTGGTTTATTACATTTTCCTTTGAAAACTTTTACATTTGATAAGGATACTCTTCCAGATGATGTTCTTTACGAATAAATATGAACACAAAACCCTTCAATTTATGGTATGAAATGGGTTAAAGTAAGACTGAATTGATGAAACCTCCCCTACCTCCCTTCCCTGCACAAAAATCATTGCATTGTGTCCTAGTCAGCAAGTCCAGAGCTCTTACACACACACACACACACACACACACACACACACACACACACGCACACACACACACACAGGTCGGGATGGTTCCTAAGGAAGCAGCAGATCCCAAATGTATTCAGGCCCTAAACCATTAAATGCTTTATAAACCAGCAGCAGGATTTTAAAGTCAATTCTGTGTTGGACAGGAAGTCAGTGCAAAGACCTCCGAACTGGAGTGATGTGATCCACGTTCCTGGTCCTAGTGAGGACTCAAGCTGCAGCTTTCTGATTGGCTTTGTACAGAGACCTGTGAACGCACCGTTACAGTAGTCAAGTCTACAGAAGATAAACGCACGGACAAGTTTCCCCAAATCCTGTTGAGACATAAGTAATATAATAATGATTGATATATTCTTCAGGTGATAGAAGGCTGTTTTGTGATTGTCTCGATGTGGCGGTTCAGGTTGGGGTCTGACTCTTGGTGGAGTTATCTACACCTAGATGTATGGCTTGGTTCGTGGTTTTTAACATCTGACTTTCAATTGTTCCTTCTTGGGAACAAAACAATGACTTCTGTTTTATCTTTATTTAAATGAAGGAAATTCTGGCACATCCATTTGATTTATGCATTTAGCTAGCCCTTATATGGGATTATAGTCCCTTGGGGATATAGTTGTGTATATGTGTGTGTCGTCTGCATAATGATGATAACACACGTTGTTGTTCTTCATAATCTGAGCCAGTGGAAACATGTTGATGTTGAACAGAAGTGGCCCCAGTATTAAACCTTGGCGAACACCACACGTCATCATCTTGGTCAACTCTGATGTGTAATTATCATAACACACTTTAAAAAAATAATCTGAACAAGTGGAAGCATGTGGATGTTGAACCGAAGAGGCCCCAGTAATAAACCTTGGGGAACACCACATGTCATCTTCGTTAGCTCTGATGTGTTATTAGCTACAGACACAAAGTATTCTCGGTCCTGTGCCAGAGAATACACTACCCAGACTTTTAGTTGGTCTCGTAGTATGTCATGATCCAATGCAGCACTGAGATCCAGTGAAATTCTGGCACTGTCTATGTATAAATGGACGTCGTTGAAAAAACCTTAACAAGAGCAAAATCAGAATGCTCAGAATTCACTAATCTGGAAAGTTTACTATTCTCCGTCATTAATACGGCAAACCGGCCTATACTCCTATTCTAACTTTTATATCACAGGTAGAGGCCATATTCACTTTGCATGTTTTATTTGTCTCTTCAAATTACAATAAAAGCCTTTTAGTCGCGAAACACCTGAAGGTTTTTATTGTGAAGCAACCACAGCAGGCTCTTAGTCATATATGCTAAATAAGTCATCATTTGGTTGAAGCTTGCTGAGCCACATAACAATGTTTTAGGTATTTTCCACCAGGTCAAAGGGTCAGCAATATCCACATCTTGCTGCAGAGCAAAGTGCAGACAGTTGTTCCTATTTTGAGGTCTTTTCACTGGAAAAACCCATAATTTAAACTCAGCGTTCTCCTTCTGCTGTCTCCACTCTAAAAAGATGAGGGTCGGCCTCCAGTGTGGCTCGACCTTTTAATTTCACCTCATCTGCCAGGTCATGTCTCATGGGAAAGAAATATAGAACATAAAACAAAACTCTTCAGTCCTTCAGACATCTGGAATCAGATTTCATTTAGGAGTTGGACCGGGAAAGAGCGAAACTTGGGCTGCAGTTTGTGCTGATATAAACTCAATTCAGGCTTATTAATTTTTCACAGGGTTTAGGAGGAGATACGCTGTTGACTTGCCGGCTTTTGAAAAAATAATGCAGGTTAATCCCATTTGTTTTATAAAAGGACCAACTGAATTTAATAAGTGCATCTCTGCAGTTTTGAAATACTGTGTGTTATTACCTTCGCATTGAAAATGTGGAAGGTAACGTTTTGATCGCTGTGTATTTGTATGCGTGCGTGCGTGTTATTCGCATAAGTCAAAAAGTATTAAACCGAATCGCATGAAATTTGGTGGGATGATTGGTTATTATCCGGGGACCATTTGATTAGATTTTGGGATCGATCTGGTCAAAGGTTAAGGTCATGAAAAAGGTCAACATCTTCTTGAATTGCATGAAATTTGGCGGGATTATTGGTTATTATCCGGGGACAATTTGATTAGATTTTGGAACGATCGGGTCAAAGGTCATGGAAAGGTCAAAATCTTCTTTTTACCATAGCGCAGTACATTTTTATCCAATTGGCATGCAACTAATGCCAAAATGTTCATAATTCAATGCTCAATATCGTGATATGCGAAGGTATGCGCTCTACCGAGTGCCCGTTCTAATTTAATTCTTTTTTCAATGCAGATTTTTTTACGATTACTCTTGAGGAAAGTGGCTTTTTTTTAAACCATGTTTTCTTTTACATGTACCCCACCTGGATGTGATAGTCTCCACTTCTTAGTGATATTCTGTATATGCTGTTTTACACAGTAACATATATTTTTCATTTCAATGCATCATCATCATCATCATCATCATCATCCTCTGTATGTATCTCCAGGAACTTAATGAAAGCAATCACACATCTTGCACTGCAGGCCTCGGTGTGCTGCAGTCTGCTCTGCAGCTGATGTCCATGTGTGCAACGCCAGATATACGTTCTGTTTACAGCGCAGCAGGAGAAGAGTGTGAAAGGAATAGTTTGAGACACCGTCTTGCCTTCCTGTCGAGATTTATAGAGAAGATTGACATAAGAGTATATAACTAAGGCAAGAAAACCAGCAAGCATATTCCTAAAATAACTCTGTCTCCACGCCAGTCTAATGCTGTTATTATCATTAAAAAGATGGTTTAAAAGAATAAATATCGATCTTACACTTATAGTTGGAGAGATGTGAGGTAATTTTTGAATAAATATGAACAAAACAAAGAATTAATCCATTCTAGCCTATATTTTACTTGTGAATTGAAAAATAATGCATGGACAATACTGTAGTGGTGAATGAGAAGATTATTATGTTAAACAGGAAGGGGTTCAGTCAATGCTTATCATTCCCCTCCACAAATCACTCGGTCTGGATCCCCCCTCGTCGTACACGGCTGCACACTCGTCTTCCTTTTTATCTCCGCTCCTCACTCCACAAGTCTGCTGCCGTCTATTTTTAAACTCTCGCCATAGTGGAGCAACTATGTGTGCGTGGAATATCAAGTAATCCTTCTCCGCCCGGCTCTGGCTCATCCTCTTCTCTGACTGCGTGGTCATCGCCGGCTCCCTTCCATGTACGCAGAGCAGTCACACACACACGCACGCACACAGACACACACGCACACACACACACACGCACACACACACACACGCACACACACACACACACACACACACACACTTCAGTCGAGTGCCAGTCGGAGAGAGAGAGAGAGAGAGAGAGAGAGCGATAACCCTCGCCTTCTTCTTCCTGGCTCTCTTGCTTTCCCTCTCGCACTCTTCCCGGCCGACACACACACACACACACACACACAAACACACACACACACACACACACACAGACACACACACAAGCACACACACTCCGGCTGTTGCCTTCTAATATTCCCTTTGTCTCTTTTTGGAGCTCATAGTTTCTCCATCGTCTCCTGGTCTGGGCGGTCGGAGAGCAGACCGACCGACACACTCCACCGGAGAGCTGCTGCTCTCATCCGCTGGTCATCACACACACTCGCTGAGCATGTGTGTGTGTGTGTGTGTGTGTGTGTGTGTGTGTGTGTGTGTATGCGTGTGCGTGTGTGTGTTTCTTTAAAAAGGAAGGAAAAAAAAAAGGAAAAAGGAAGCTCAGGTCTGCATGACATGGGGGGATTCTTCTTCTTTCTTCTCGGTCTTCTTCTTCTCGGTCTTCTTCTTCTTCTTCTTAAGTCTTCTCAACCTTTTTTCACGGATGAACCCCCTGTGAAATATTTTTCAGCCAAGTACCCCCTAACAGCCGTTTCTGGTCTAATACAAAGCGTTGTGCCATCAGTGTCTGTTTTAATAAAAGAATATATACAATTCTGTTCATGTAATTACACTTATATTCTATTGTTACATTTATTTTTTAATGGATGCTAATTTTAAATATATTTTGAACAAATCTCAGGTACCCCCAGGGGAAGAACCACTGCACTAGACCATAAAGAAGTGTGATTCATTATGGAACAACTCTTTATTACTAAATCGACGAAGAGTTTCAGTTTCATAATGTCATTTATTTGTTTTTAGCTCCCCCTCAAAGCATTTTCTTGTTTTCACCTGAAGTGGTTTCAGATGCTACTTATTTCTTATATAAACAGGCATCTAATTAGACTCCCGAGTTGGTCTTCTGGGCCTCGCACATCAAGGCAAGAGGCAACACTTCATGTTTTCTGAAACATGACGGCTTCACCGGAGGAGGAGATGCCGGATGCTAACAGCTCTTTCTTTCTTTTCTCCCCTTTTCTTTTGTGTCCCATCGCTTTCTGTCTCTCGGACAATTTCTCTCCCTTCAGAGAAACATCTGGATCTCAAATCCAGATGTTTCTCTGCCTCAATTAAAGATGAGAACTGACCTCAATAGCAATAGATAATTTATTAATAAGAGAATAACATTATAATAACTTTATTTGTATAGCACCTTAAAAACAACGTTTACAAAGTAATCTACAGAGAATCAAGGCAAACAAATAGAATGGTTAAATAAAAAAAAGAACAGAAAAACTAAATTAGGAGAATTAAAGAACTGCATAAAAGGACAACATCACTTAAAAGCACTTCATTACAAATGATTTAAAAGACACTGTTATTAGTACAGTACATTAGTTTTTTTCTATTTTCTCTCCCGTACCAAGTTACAAACATGTGTTTCATTTGGAGATTTACTCACACACTACCCTGGCTGAGGATTTGGGCAATCCTGAGGAACACGTCTATTTAAAAAAGAAATCATGAGTAAACCTGTGAAGGTCATGGAGATTTAGCTTAAAGGGCTGAATCGTACATTAAAAACTATTCTGTTGCCATTTAAATGAAGCAAAATCCATGTTTTTAATGTTTTGATTATCCCAATATATCCGAATATCACAACGATGTATATTCTATCATACTTCTATTCTTTAAAACAATGAATCAGCCACATAACAAGCCACCGTCAGCTCTACGCTCGACGGGAGGTGAGGTCCGACGTCCCGATATGAGCCGTGCGTCATCGTCGTCGCAGCCGTACCACGACCCGGCCAGCCGGACCGCTGACTTTCCTCCGCTCTTGGATTTTTGATTATTTTTTTGGGGGGAGGGGGGGAGATGCTGGGGCACCACAGGTCTCCATGGCAACAAGATTATTACATCACTACTCTCCAGCTGCTGTCGTCTGGTGCTGGTGTTTGGTCCAAGCTCTGCGGCAGCCCGACTGGGACTCTACACACTCATCTCACACACCACACACACACACACACACACACACACACACACGCAAAAAGAGCATTAACATGTTCTTTGATAACAGACGGCTTGTTTCCACTCAGGATTTATTGTGTAAAACAACTCAAATGGTAAAGAATGGCCCTTTAATACGTAAAACATTGAATGGTTCGAGCTTCTTAAATGTGACTCTTTGTTTCTTTTCTTTTTTCATACGTTAAAAGATTTTAGTCTGTCAAAAAACTTTGGCTTCTAAGAATATATATTTCACACTATTTTCACAAATAATTGATAGATTTTGTGAGCAATAACACATGATGTATTGTAGCCATCCCTGAAACCATGTAATATAGATGTCCTGACAGAAAAGAAGAACAATGGGAAGAAATGAAGGCGAAGAAAGCAAAAACAGGACGATAGGAATACTAATACTAGGACTATACATATAATTCTATGAAAAACAGAAAGTTTTTTTAAGGGAACTATTAGTCGAAAACACCAGAAGATTCTAACTGCCTCCCCCACGTCAGGATCTGGAGTGTTTGTGTCTTGTGTCCTGTTTTATTTTGAAGTCCCCATCTCTCTTGTCCTCTGTTTCCCTGCACTTCCTGTCCTAGTGATTGCCTGCCCTGTCCTTGATTATTACCACCTGTGTCCAATCACCTGTGTCCAATCACCTGTGTCCAATCACCTGCGCCTTCCCTGTGTATTTAAATCCTGTGTGTCTCTTTCCCCATTGTTGGTTTATACAGTTTGGACCTGTTATTCTGTAGGAGCTCCCTCCCTCCCTCCCTCCCTCCCTCCCTCCCTCCCTCCCACCCACAGTGGTGGCACTTGTCGCCTTCTTTACCCCAGTTTGGTTCTCGCCTCAGGGAAGATTAGTTCTTAAAATGTTTGGCGCTGTTTAAACGGGGTTAACAGTCTCCGTTAGCCCCGTTTCCAGAGCTCTGGGTCCCTGTGGATGCCTGTGATGGATGGTCACACACTTACCTACAGCCATCTGCAACATGCGCTTGCAGAGGATGTCGGGATTGGTACAAAAAAGGTCCAACACCCCCCCCCAAGGGAAGAGCCATGGTGTGCGCTGCTACTCTCTTCCGGGCCTCGGGTATCCATCAGAGACCAAATTTCAGGGTCATATGAGTGATATTTCATGCTCATTTGGACACTATCACTCATATACAGAATATAATATATTAATGCAAAGAATAGAGCGATGTCAATAGATATTTCTTGTATTTTCGAATGTGCTCGTTCACACTTGCTCAATGGAGGCAAGTAAACCTGAATGTAAGCAGGTAACAAACATTGACAAATACGCTGACTCACATTGTGTGACTACCTGGACTATAAAATATACCTGAATCATTCATCAAGTTGCCATTACGGGCAAAGGACAGGACAGTGTATCCCAGAAGGCCGTGTGCACTTCCTGCTTGGACAGAGGTCAGAGTGACCTTGTCCGCCTCGCTGAGCCCTCAGAACATTGATGTGTGCACAGCTGGCTGTAAGCCACGAGTCTCACTGAGAAATTTATATCGCATAGCTCCTAGGATGTTTCAATATGTGATGTAAAGCGCCTTAGAGGACTTCGAAAAGCGCCATGAAAATGTAATGCATTATTATTATTAAGATTATTATTATTAAGAGGAGAGGGTTGAGGGTAGATATGAGAAGAGGATGTGTTGAATAAAAAAAGGCTCCAGGTGGGACTCACCTGGCCGGAAGCAGCTGTGATGCAGTCTCTGGGTCTGAAGAAGCTGAATCATGTATATACTGGATTATAAATATGAAATATTATGCTTTCCCTTTCACTTCCTTCATGGCTGTTACACATTATCCTCCCACATTTCCGAGCAAAGCTAAAAATAAGAATCTCAAAGTCGGCACATATATCTGCAGGACAGTCATTAAAAATGTATAAATTGTCAGAAGGTGTAAGAGTGCGGCATAAAAAGGTGAAGAGAGAAACATTCGGCAGGCAGGGAGAGAAACGGCATGAAGGGGATGAAATAATGACACCGTTTTGTATTGACAAAAATTGGTTGGAATTTTCCTTGTCGGGCAGAATTTCTATTATTTTAAGTAGATTTATACGTGGCCTTAAAGAAGAGATCATGGCTCAAATCTCAGGCTCCGGCGGTAGGATCACAAATAACTTTAAAACTTCAGCTTGGCTCTGATCCCATACAGTTTGGGCCAGAAGTTTGTTATCACGGGACTACACTGTGTCAGAAAAGTTCTAAATCTTAAGGAGTCATTAATTGGCTGCACATCGTTATGTGATGGAGAGAGTCTCGGATAGGAGACGGGTAATGTCAGACAATAGATTCAAACTCACTCAAACAAAGGATATATTTGCTGGCTGTATAATGTACTAAAATGTAACATGTATTTAGAACTTGATTTATTTACTTTTTTATATATATATATATATATATATATATATATATATATATATATATATTGCTCAGCTGTGCTCATTATAGTGCTCATTAATTAGTCATATATATTTTTTATATATATATATATATATATATATATATATATATATATATAGCTCAGCTGTGCTCATTAATTAGTCAGATAGTTCTGACTTAGCAGAAATGTTTGACCCCAGTTTGCTGCGGTCCTACCTGGAGACATGGAAGGATCAATAATTGGCTCTTGTGGGGAGGAACCGCCATTACAAAGTGCATATCATCAGTTCTGGATCAAGACTGATTGTTATCTATATGTGTAATTGTCTGGGGGGGAAATAAAGTGATGATAGTTTGGATTTTCAGTTGACAAAATACTAATGAAATAGTCCAATCAATAACTAGGGTTGAATATCAATCGTGAGGTAGTAAAACATAGTACATGCCTGATACAATAGTATTAAGTCTCAGGTCCGTCTATGTTATTCCCAAAATTGATGGTTAAGAGACTGTAGCCATACAACAGCAATTCAGTTTATTTTATATAGCCCAATGTCAAAAATTACGAATGTGCCTCAGTGGTCTTTACAATGTGTACAAATACGACACATTCATGGCAATCCATCCCAGGGTTTACCATGAATTTTACACAAATTTCCATATAAGAAAAGTTAAAGGATCACCAAAGTCTCATATATCAAATGTATCAAAACTGTTGAATAAAAATTCACACAGCATATTTTAGGTCTTGAGCAGAGAGGCAGACTGGCATCCATCGAGCCACGGCACTAAGAACAAGACTCTTCTGTTGTAGTTTCTAGTATTAATCCACAATGTCTTTCAATGTCTTTCAATGGCTTCACACATTACAAAGACGCTCGTTAACACGTTTCTTTTCAGGACAATGAGGATGACCGCTCCCGGCTCCCCGGCCAGCCAGACTAAACGCATTTAGAAAAGCATCTGAATGTCAATTACCAACTCAAAGGCTCAATAATTGCTCCGTTCTTCAAGGAAATAGAGTATAACAAAGATACCGGGACCTCGAAACCCACTTCCTCTCTCAATGAATCTTTGTTTTCCAAGAAACGGACATTTCACTCCAAACATCGTTTGTTCACGGTGACATTTGTTCAATGTTGCAGCGGAGGAGCAATGATGACTCTCGCTAGGGAAGAGATCTGCTCTGAGGATCTCACCGGAGGTTTGAGTGCTCTCGGTTTCCAGGATGCCTGAGCTCCACGGCTCCATCTCTGCTCTTCAGATTAATCACGAACACCGATGGGCGTTTGTCTCTAATGAGGCGTCTTCCCGTGTCAGTCGTCCTCCCGGAGGCGGTGCAGAGAAATGATGCTCGCTGCGTTGAGTCCGCACTACTTTTCAAAGTGTCCAGATCTCACTGTGAAGGGCCGGCGAAACGGGGTCACCCAGATATCTAACGTGTAGGTAAGGAGGCTGACCTCCAAACTAAGTGTCACTCGAGCAGTGACATCATATTAAGGCAGTTTTTATTGTCTCTGTAGTCGTTCTTCTTCGTGTTGTCACGACATAGCTGTTTCCACCATGGATGTATATAAAGAGAACTGGATTTAGAGCATGAAGGTTTCTCATTGGCTGAGGACCAAAACACATTTTGACTTTATTTAGAATGTGAGATATCTAGAATCAATGTGAGATATCTAGAAGGTGAGATGTCTAGAATATGAGAAGTGTGGACTGTGATATATCTATAATGTGAGATATCTGGAATATTAAATATCTGGAATGTGAGATATATGCAATATGAGACATCTGGAATGTGAGACATCTATAATGTGAGATATCTGGAATATTA
The DNA here is from genome assembly GCA_036178185.1 of Liparis tanakae. Taxonomy (NCBI): domain Eukaryota; kingdom Metazoa; phylum Chordata; class Actinopteri; order Perciformes; family Liparidae; genus Liparis; species Liparis tanakae. The sequence goes on along the minus strand of CM070104.1, from coordinate 3,913,024 downwards.
AATATCTTGAATGTGAGATATATGCAATGTGAGATATCTAGAATATTACATATCTGGAATGTGAGATATATGGAATATGAGACATCTATAATGTTAGATATATGGAATGTGAGATATATAGAATATTAAATATCTGGAATGTGAGATATATAGAATGTGAGATGTATGGAATATGAGTCATATAGAATGTGAGACATCTATAATATGAGTCATATAGAATGTGAGACATCTATAATGTGAGATATATGGAATGTGAGACATCTGGAATGTGTCTGCAATGCATCCGTTGAGTGACGTGAACTATGCATGAGAGGCTGTGTAATAAGTTTCCTGCTATTTAAGGCTTCCTTCCTTCCTTCCTTCCTTCCCTCCTGCCTCTCCTCCTCCACAGTGAGTCTGACATTGAGGTTTTGGAGCTTTTAATTGAAAGACTTGTGCTGGAGGTATCTCTGGCGCCCCAATAGGATGTTCACTCTTCCTCTGTAGACGGGTACCTGAGCTCAGAGCTCAACTCTCCCCTTCATTAAAGAAATGTGTTTAATTTACCCCGATTCTGGCACTTTGACATGCAACTAATGGGGAGAGCGGGGATCGACACGGACGACCACTCATCCCCATGAGCTGCAGCAGACCCCAAAAGAAGACGGGGGGGAATCAGTTTAGGCTTCAAGTTTTTTCATCATTATATTTGATTAAACCACAGAGATGCCACGGGCACTGAGTCGAGGTACATTAGTAATCAGTGCTATATGCTTCAGTACAATACGAGTACACCTTTGAAAAGTATCTCGTGACCATTGAGCACCATTTTACCCATAGAGCGCATACCTTCGCATATCACAAGATTGGGCATTGCATTATGAACATAAAAATGTACCGTGCTATGGTTAAAAGAAGATGTTGACCTTTTAATGACCTTAACCTTTGACCAGATCGATCCCAAAATCTAATCAAATGGTTCCCGGATAATAACCAATCATCTCACCAAATTTCATGCGATTCGGTTTAATACTTTTTGACTTATGCGAATAACACGCACGCACACACACAAATACACGGTGATCAAAACATTACCTTCAGCATTTTCAATGCGAAGGTAATTATCCACCTAACTGCATATCATATATCATATATCTTATCTAGTCCCATTCAAACTGTATGCTCTTCTTTCTCATCCTTGTCATTTATCCTCTTGCCTCAGTAAAGACTCCTGATCCTGATATTGTGTTGGACATCATGTCAGCTGATGTTTTCCTGAGCTGTGCTGTTTTCCCACAATGCCTTGCGAGTGGAAGCTGGCGTGGTTTGTGGGTTTTGTGCCCAAGGAGCCGTCTTGGCCCTGTATATGACTGTGTGTCCATCCATCTTCTTCTGACCTGCCGCTGTCAGACTGACCTCCGGCCTCCAGCTGTCTGGAGCAATGTCGGTCAGTCAGCGGTGACATAACGAGGTTTTGAGGCTACACGCTTCAGCATCAGGAAGACGGGAAACAACGAACGTCAGCAAACAGACACCAACCCCTCGGAGATGTATGCCGCTGCGGGTTTTGTGAAAGCGTCTCCTCCTTTGACCCGTCCGTCTAGGCGGCGCATGCATCACGTCGGGCCCAGACATGCACAATCTGAAACGGGGGAAGCTGTTTTCCGTGTTGTTTGCGAGTGCTGCTGGGCGGCGGGCCGAGTGACAGGAAGGAGAACAAGTCCTGGTCCCTGAATCTCTGCAGCTCTGCAGATAATTGTCCCTCCGCCACCGAGCGGCGACGTCTCGGCTCCGAGTCATAGATGTGCTCATTTGCATCTCTTTCTCTCTCACCTTGAAACTTTACTTTGGCTCGTGACAACCGACCCTCTCTGCCATTGGCTCGTGTCCCTGCAGGTGGGCGTGGCCAGGGGTCGTCAGCAGAGTGAAAACACCTGAGGTAATCAGCAGCATTGGCAACACCTGGGCCTCGTGAGCCAGCTGCATCTCTCTCTCTCTCTCTCTCTCTCTCTCTCTCTCTCTCTCTCTCTCTCTCTCATTAAATGAGAGAACACTCGTGTCCCTTATTATTCTTGCATAATCTGGATTTGACCGTCCCCAGATATTGGGGTATAATAAATGTGTCGCAGTCCTTCCTGCCAGCCTAATTTGGATATTTGCCCACAGTGGAAATGCTTTTTACTTTGAATTATGACGCAAGATAAAGCCAGGGACATTCAGCAATACTTCAACACCTCTAGTTGTCAGCCGAAGGGATTGTTGGCAACACTTTCACTTCTGCAATAAATCTGGAGGAAAGACCTTAGGGCATCTTTTAATCAACATATCCATAGCCTGAAGTTTGCACTGCAGCTTTCATGGGAACATGTTTGTTTGGGTGGCTTGTGTTCGTGTTCATGTTTGGAGAGCTAATATGGATTATTCAAAGTCTGGCTGGCTGTTCTGTGTCAATGAACCCATTCACTTCTATGTGGAACGGGGAGAGACGCCTCCTTGTTCCACATAGAAGGAAATGGGTTCTGGAATTAATGAATATTTGTTATATTACCACATTGATAAAAAACACGATGACCTGATTTTATTGTGCTTTTATTTAATACATTTTTTGAATCTCCTTTTTTGGTGTCATGGTTTGGAGGCCTGTCTTTAAAGATCACACACATCTTTGCATCAGATTGTGGAATGGTGCGGCAGGCTGATTAGTGAGTCCCAGCTGAGCCCAGAGTCCCTGAACGCCACACAGTAACAGTCACCGGCTCCATCTTAAAGGACGACTCCCACCCTTTGCACAGGAATTTCTGCTTCTTCCCTCTAGACTAGACGGAGGTTTTTAGAACCACGGGTAGAACAAAGCGGTGTAAAAACAGCTTTTCTCCAACAGCCATCTTTCAAATGAACACATTAGAAAAATATAACTGATTTTGTGGGCTTTGTGTACTCTTATCATGTCTGAATTGTTGTTTGTGTTGATTGTAATGTGTGTGTGTGTAGAGATGAATACCTCACTTTCCACTGCGAACCAAGTCTACCTACAGGTACAAATAAAACAACCTGGACCTGAACCTTTAATGCTGGTTGCACATTGACCTAAATCTGACTCAACTATGACACGAACAATCAGCAAGGCTCCGGTCAGTCTGGGAGTGATTGACCTCTCGTGCAGCTGCCACAGTTAAGGTGCGTTCACTTCACATCATTCGCGTCGCCCAAAACGCGTGTGAGACGCTCCGCGAGGGGCGAGGCTTATCTCATAAAGACCGTTATCATCTCCTTCATCCACCACGGAATAACTAACCACTAGTTCTGCTTTATACTTGTTGTGGACGTCCCACACACTGACGCCCTCGTGTTTGGGTTCATGACATCATGACATCACCCGTAGGCTCACACAGCTCGGTCACTTTGTTACGTCTGAAGGACTTCCGCTTCCAGCGCTACGAGAGCGGAACATCCAAACGCGTCTTATTGTGTTCATAACATTATAATATATAATATATGTTATTGTGTTCATAACATTATAATATATAATATATGTTATTGTGTTCATAACATTATAATATATAATATATGTTATTGTGTTCATAACATTATAATATATAATATATGTTATTGTGTTCATAACATTATAATATATAATATACGTTATTGTGTTCATAACATTATAATATATAATATATCTGTTCATAGCATTATAATATATAACATATGCTATTGTGTTCATAACATTATAATATATAACATATGTTATTGTATTCATAACATTATAATATATATCATATGTTATTGTGTTCATAACATTATAATATATAACATATGTTATTGTGTTCATAACATAATATATAATATATCTGTTCATAACATTATAATATATAACATATGTTATTGTGTTCATAACATAATATATAATATATCTGTTCATAACATTATAATATATAACATATGTTATTGTGTTCATAACATAATATATAATATATCTGTTCATAACATTATAATATATAACATATGTAATTGTGTTCATAACATTATAATATATAATATATCTGTTCATAACATTATAATATATAACATATGTTATTGTGTTCATAACATTATAATATATAATATATGTTATTGTGTTCATAACATTATAATATATAATATACGTTATTGTGTTCATAACATTATAATATATAATATATCTGTTCATAGCATTATAATATATAACATATGCTATTGTGTTCATAACATTATAATATATAACATATGTTATTGTGTTCATAACATTATAATATATATCATATGTTATTGTGTTCATAACATTATAATATATAACATATGTTATTGTGTTCATAACATAATATATAATATATCTGTTCATAACATTATAATATATAACATATGTTATTGTGTTCATAACATAATATATAATATATCTGTTCATAACATTATAATATATAACATATGTTATTGTGTTCATAACATAATATATAATATATCTGTTCATAACATTATAATATATAACATATGTAATTGTGTTCATAACATTATAATATATAATATATCTGTTCATAACATTATAATATATAACATATGTTATTGTGTTCATAACATTATAATATATAACATATGTTATTGTGTTTATAACATTATTATATTTAATATGTTATTGTGTTCATAACATTATAATATACAACATATGTTATTGTGTTTATAACATTATTATATTTAATATGTTATTGTGTTCATAACATTATAATATATAACATATGGTATTGTGTTCATAACATTATAATATATAACATATGTTATTGTGTTCATAACATTATAATATATAATATATGTTATTGTGTTTATAACATTATTATATATCATTTATATTATTGTGTTCATAACATTATTGTCCATTGTTCATGTTCTGATTCGATAGCGATGACGCCCAGAGCAACTCAAGAGCTGATTGGCGCGAGTTGCGAGATTACCGCCTCAAAATTTAAATATTTCAACTAGGGGCGAAAATTGCGCCGCTGAAAACTTGCCGCTCAGAAAAATATTGCATCTATCGCAGCCACACGCGTCTGTACGTTGACTTTTCATGGAATTCGGTTGCGCGAAAAAATCGCATTGCTTTTGGTGTGAACGAACCTTAGACCTAGAGGTCACAACTTAAATATTCCCTTCACTCCCCTCGGCCTTCAGCCACACCAGAGAAATACTTTCATCTCACCTGGATTTCTGTCCGACTGCAGCGTTTATCAGTGTGGCCGTTAACCAAATAGATGTGGAGATAGTGTTCTTGACCTTATTTGGACGAATCGTTTTGTGGTCTCAGCTTTTGTCTAAAAGCTTATGGCACAAGTCCACATAGGAATAAATATGGCAAATCTTTAACGTTTCATTCAGCGTTATTTCTTACTGGAGCTCTACTGGCTGTTTTGAATAGAATCTCATTTTTAAAGGGAAGTGATTCATTACATTACATGACATGTCATTTAGCAGACGCTTTTATCCAAAGCGACTTACAATAAGTGCATTTCAACCTAGAGTACAAACTAAGAACAACAAGAATACAGAAAGTAACATTTCCTCATCATAGTCAAACTACAAACGTACCATAATAAGAGTCATTCAAGTGCTACTAAAGTGCAAGTCTGTGTTTAATCCAGATATAGTCGGAAAAGGTGCCTTTTCAATTTCCGGCGGAAGATGTAGAGACTTTCTGCTGTCCTGATGTCAGTGGGGAGCTCGTTCCACCACTGAGGAGCCAGGACAGCAAACAGTCTGGATTTCGAGTGATTAGCTCGAAGTGACGGAGTCACAAGTCGGTTGGCTGTTGCCGAGCGGAGCGAACGTGCCGGGGTGTACGGTGTGACCACATCCCGGATGTAGACGGGGCCCGATCCGTTCAGAGCACGGTACGCCAGAACCAATGTTTTGAAGCGGATGCGGGCCGCCACCGGTAGCCAGTGAAGAGAGCGGAGGAGCGGAGTGGTGTGGGTGAATTTCGGGAGGCTGAAGACCAGTCGAGCAGCTGCATTCTGGATGAGCTGCAGAGGCCGGATGGCCTTAGCAGGTAGACCAGCCAGAAGGGACTTGCAGTAGTCGAGGCGCGAAATGACCAGAGCCTGGATCAGAACCTGCGCCGCCTTCTGGGTCAGAAGAGGTCGTATTCTCCAGATGTTGTGCAGCATGTACCTACAGGAATGCGCTGTCGCAGCGATGTTGGCCGTCAGGGAGAGTTGACTGTCTAGCGTCACCCCGAGGCTCCTGGCGGTCAGGGTAGGGGCCAACACGGAGCTGTTGAAGGTGGTGGTCAGGTCGTGATTGGGGGAACCTTTCCCTGGTAGGAACAGTAGCTCGGTCTTGTCAGGGTTGATCTTCAGGTGGTGTGCAGACATCCACTGAGAGATGTCAGTCAGGCAGGCAGAGATTTGCGTTGCCACTTGTGTTTCGGACGGTGGGAACGAGAAGATCAGTTGGGTGTCATCGGCATAGCTGTGGTAGGAGAAGCCATGCGAACGAATGACAGAGCCGAGAGAATTGGTGTACAGAGAGAAGAGGAGGGGACCCAGGACGGAGCCTTGAGGAACCCCAGTAGTGAGAGGACAAGGATCAGATACAGATCCTCTCCAAGTTACCCGGTAAGTGCGGTCGGTGAGGTAGGAAGAGAAAAGAGCAAGTGCTGTGCCTGAGATCCCCAGGTCCTGAAGAGAAGAGAGAAGGATCTGGTGGTTCACGGTGTCAAATGCAGCAGAAAGGTCTAGAAGGATAAGGACAGAGGAGAGAGAGGCTGCTCTAGCAGAGAGAAGCTACTCAGAGACAGCAAGGAGGGCTGTCTCTGTTGAGTGGCCGGCCTTGAATCCAGACTGGTGGGGGTCAAGAAGGTTGTTGCTGTAGAGACAGGAGGACACTTGGTTAAAGATAGCTCGCTCCAGAGTTTTGGAAAGAAAGGAAAGAAGAGAGACCGGTCTGTAGTTGCTGACTTCAGACGGGTCGAGCGTGGGTTTCTTCAGGAGAGGGTTGACTTTTGCCTCCTTCAGAGAGTTGGGGAAACAGCCAGTTGAGAGGGAGCTGTTAATAAGATGGGTGAGAAGGTCAGAAGGTCAGGAGCAGGTCACAGCCTGAAGGATGTGAGACGGGACGGGGTCAAGGGCGCAGGTGGTCGGTCGAGCAGAGGTCACCAAGCTAAGAACTTGACTGGGAGACAGGGGGGTAAACGAGGAAAGAGAGGTGGATGAAGGAGTTGGTGTAGGTGAAGTGATAGAGGATGGATTAGTAAAGGAGGAGCGTATGTCGTCTATCTTGTTTGTAAAGTAGTCGACAAAGTGGCTCGGCAAAAGGGAGGAAGGAGGAGGGGGACTCGGGGGATCAAGGAGGTTGGAAAAGATAGAGAAGAGTTTTTTGGGGTTAGATAAGGAAGACTGAATTTTGGTCAGGTAGAAAGAGCTTTTGGCTGCAGAGATGGAGGCAAAGAAGGAGGAGAGAAGAGATTGATAGCAGAGCAGGTCTTCCGCTTGATTCGATTTGCGCCATTTCCTTTCCGTCGCTCGCAAGTTGGCTCTCTCAGTACGCACCGAGTCGGACAACCAGGGAGCTGGAGAGGATTTGCGAACCGGTCGTATCTTAAAAGGACAAAGAGAATCAAGAGATGAAGACAGGGAAGAGAGGAGAGTGTCTGTGGCAGAGTTAGGCTGCATGACTGAGAAGGAGTCAGTTGAGGGGAGAGCGGATAGGACAGAGGAGGCCAGAGGGTGCGAATTTTGCGGCGTACAGGTACAGAGTCTGTAGATACGGGTGGGTTATCAGTACCAGAGAGTGAGAGAGAGTAAGAGATGAAGTAGTGGTCAGAGACATGCAGAGGAGTTACAGTGAGGTTAGAGGTAGAGCAGTCTCTAGTAAAAATGTAATCAAGGTGGTTGCCGGCTTTGTGAGTAGGAGGGGAGGGACTGAGTGAGAGGTTGAAGGAAGACAGTAAGAGTAAAAGATCACATGACATCTCAGTCTGGATGTTCAAGTCACCCAGAAGGATGAGCGGGGGGTGATTCAGCAGGTTTTCAGTTTTCTCTACATTTCATATTCATACCTGCCATCAGCTGCAAATGTCACAATTACACTTGGTGTTATTTTGCTGAAATGCATCTCGCATTTTCCTTTAAGTATTTATGTGCAAATACACATACACTTTTTTTCTTTTTTAGATAACCAGATATATGTTCATAGTATAGTTCTATAGATATAGATACAGTTCCATCCCCACCGAAGCAGAAGCAGAGCTCCAACTACGAGTCACGTAATTTCTAAGGGACAAAGCAAATATGCTGTACACAACAATGTGACTAACACTCAGTGTCTCTTAGTGCATGGTGTGTAGTCGCAGCTCTAGGCGTGAGTGCCAGGCGTAAATATGCAGACTTCTCTTTATTTGCCAGTGCGCTGCAGTGAGTCAGCTCTACGCCACGGAATAATGTCTGTGTTTATTTCTGGCACACTTGCTGCGTTGCAACTGAATTGCATTTTAATGAGTCAGCTCAAACTAATTTCCTGGCTTCCTTTACACCCCTCTTGGTATTTCTGCAGAGTAAACTGAGAGCGTGTGCACGCTGCCAGCAAAGGCCTTCTTTAAAACGGTCATTTACAGCGATGCGTTTCCTCGGCTCCGCCGTCCGGGACGGAATGTCGAACGCTGCAGTGATTCAGGGAAATTAGTTAAAGGTTTTGGCAAAACAACACTCAATGCACGCTTTGACAGATTAAACACTTTTAGCATTCATTACGAAACAAAACAATAACATTGAAAGGAAATAATTTAGTGAAATAACACCAGTGCAGCACATTCACAACAATCGACATTGCGCCATGTTTTTTTCCTGCTCTACTTTACCGGGAACTTTACATGTTATTAATCTCAACTACATAAATGTCTCAAAGATTCCAACGGTGAGAGCTTGCCTCAGTTTTTCGTTACTCTTTTGTGTATGAAATAATTATAATAACATATACTATTAATGATATATTTTATAACATTAACACACACATTACATTACATGACATATGGCAAATCTTTAATGTTTCATTCAGCGTTATTTCTTACTGGAGCTCTACTGGCTGTTTTGAATAGAATCTCATTTTTAAAGGGAAGTGATTCATTACATTACATGACATGTCATTTAGCAGACGCTTTTAATCCAAAGCGATTTACAATAAGTGCATCAACCTAGAGTACAAACTAAGAACAACAAGAATACAGAAAGTAATATTTCCTCAACATAGTCGGACTACAAAAGTACCACAATAAGAGATATTTAAGAGCCACTGAAGTGCTAATCTGTGTTTTAATCCAGATATAGTCAGACTAGAAGTAGTATTAATAGTATTGCCAATATGAAAGTAGATCTCTTAATCATGCTTAAAGTTGTACAACAACATTATAATCTGCTGCATGTCTTGTGGTCTTTTCAATTATTATTGTAATAGCTCTGTTATCGTTCATCGTCTCTGGAGCTTTACATCAGTACGAAATCCCAAATTAGTAGTTTCTACGACAGACAAACGTATTAAATATTTATATAGTTGTTCATACTTAACTTTTTTTTTTTAAGCAATCTGGTAGTTTAAATGTATATTTCAGTTCAATCTTCCCGCATTAATTGATCAAACTCCTTTTTTTATGCCATGTAATTTTGTCATAGAAATGGAAAAATGAAATTATAAAAAAAGCTTTTATCTTTCATATATAACTCATTGCATATCTTAAAAAAAATAATAAAAAAGTGTAGTGAAATTCTAAACTAGTGCTAATTCTACACTGATGCAGGCTGCAGCTTGTGAGTGCTCCTCCAACGCTCCCCCACTAATGGAGTCCAACAGGCGGAATCTATTGACGCGATGCGACTGGATCTTTCTCCGAGTTATCCGAGCTGCTTTGCAGAGATGTTTTGATTCCTCTTCCAGACACGTGACGGAGCCGGAAGAGGACTAGAGCGGCAAAATAAAAAGGCAATACACGAGACTCTCTACTGAACAAATGAATGAGTGAACCATGCAGTCACTTCAAGTCACCGAATATTGATGTTGTACTAAATAATTAGCTGCGATGCACCTGCTAGCGCTCCAACGCTACAGGCTCTAATGTGATTGGCTCTCTATATTACTGGAGGATGTCATCGTGGCTCGAGGCAGCTGGCTGTGGCCTCGTTACGGGGGATTTGGGTTTAGCTGGAATTATATTAAATATATTGGCATCAATTCATTTGAAGTAAATAGGATGCCATTTTCTCCTGTGTTCACTTTGGCGGAAGCTTTATGCTTCATTTATTTATTTTTATTTAACAAGGAAAAGCCTCATTGAGATAAAAAATCTCCTTTATAAAAGTGTTCTGGTCACGATAGCAGTGAGTTTTACATTAAACACAGTTTCAGACAAGCAATATAAAAAAGTGACAGGCCAAAAATATATAGATCACAGCATGATTAAAACCATAACTAAGACTCAAGTCATCATATCCCAGTTCACACAGGTGCACATACCTCAGTAAAAAGAAAAAATGCATCTAAACCAGAGGAACCTTCCTCCAAGTCTAAGTCCAAGTTATAAATTAACTTACATGGATAAGATAGAAGTACGTTAAATATGTTTAACCCTCTCTATGCTGTGACCCTGTGTGGAGGCCCTGGCCATCACTTTGAGTCAGACACAACTTCTTCTCTCTCTGTCATTTTGGGCGCTCTTCTTCTGAAGTTTCCGTTTCCCCCGTTGAATACTTCATAAACAATTGAAAACATCTGCTTATGTTGTTTAAGTAGATAATGAATACATCTTGTGTCTTGCAAAAGAAGGAAGTACATGTTCCATCTTCATAACTAGAACGGTCACTCGGTAGAGCGCATACCTTCGCATATCATAAGATTGGGCTTTGAATTATGAAAATGTTGGCATTAGTTGCATGCCAATTGGATACAAATTGAACACGCTATGGTAAAAAGAAGATGTTGACCTTTTTTCGTGACCTTGACCTTGACCTTTGACCTGATCGATCCCAAAATATAATCAAATGGTCCCTGGATAATAACCAATCATCCCACCAAATTTCATGCGATTCGGTTTAATACCTTTTTACTTATGCAAATAACACACACGCATACAAATACACGGCGATCAAAACATTACCTTCTGCATTTTCAATGCAAAGATAAAAAAGATGATTTGACAAACTCCAAAAGCCTCGTGGTTGAAGAGAGGAAGTCAGCGGGAGGAAGGAGAGCCCTTACGGTGCTTCTTTATCCTTTAATAACCTCGTGCTCTTTGTGTACACACCGAGTTTCCACTTTGAAACAAAGTTACCGAAAATCTTTTCCAGTGCAGCTCAGTAATCGTTTATGGTTATTGAAATAATATCGGTAAGACTACTTTCCTTTTGAATAACTAGTTGTAGAGAAAGGAGGTTTTTCTGTCAGCCTCCCGCATTGTTAGCTGTCATTTAATCACTTTTTCTTCAATGAAGCCGCCAGATAACAGCCGATAATCATGTTCTCAGAATGGTAAACCCCTCATCTGCCTCCAGCTCTGCACTGTGTGTGCCTTCAAAGTTTATTTCCTCAAAGGGACTTAGTGCCTTAAAGCCCGCTCTCTATTTACTCAGTCAAGCAGTGACAAATTAAATTCATCTTTTATGTCACGAGCATCGCTACGACACATTTCATGACCATAAAATGCACTTTTTTTTGTATTTTTGGCACGAGCTTGGCAGGAAGGTGAGCGGAAAAGAGATGAAAGGAGCTGGCACGACATGAAATGTTGACATTTTGGTGAAAATTGGGATAAAATGTCAGCAAGATGGATGCCTGCACAGTTCAGCTGATGAGTTTCAACCCATTGGGCCGTGGAGTCACAATGGACCGAGGTCCATTGGAACCCACGTCTGTGTAAATGTGGGTTATTATACACAATTGTAACTCAATGCAATCATTATTTTTTATATTTTTTTATATTTTATTTTATTCAGTCAATCAAATCAAATACAATACAATATTATCCTATATAATATACAAAAGAAAATACTGAAAAGGTATAGGTAGAAGCAAAAAATGTTTATAAATTCCTAGCAAATTAAAAGTTTTTAAAAAAGCAAAGTGATGTAATAGTGTCATCACGGATCGAGTTTTTGCAAAATACACAGTTACCATATTTAAATGAGGTGAATATAATAACCAGGGTTTTTTCGATAACCCCATAAAGATACATTTAATTTTCCATCAGCGAGACATTTAATCCTGAAAGGTGCACACAATAAAAATGATTGCAAGCTGCTTCTCGTGTGGGCCGTAGCGGAGGTTCCTTTGATGACTTACTACCAACGACTCTCTTCTTCCAGCCGCTTCGCGAGATTCACCGCCGTGTGATTTCATATTAATTGATACACTTCCAAGCTGTTTTTTGTTGTTGCATTTGTGCGTATTTTCCGTTAAAGGTCTCGTGTGGGTGTTTTAATCTCGTGTGCTGAGGTTATGCAGCCGAGATGAAGACAGCCGAGGGCTGTGCAGGTAGAACAATGGAGAATACGGTTGCATCGTTTACACTACCGTTCAAAAGTTTGGGGTCACCGAGAACATTTTGTGTTTTCCATGAAAACTCACACTTATTTATTAAATGAATACAAGATTAATACAAAATCTAGTCAAGACATTGACAAGGTTAGAAATAATGATACTCATTTGAAATATTAATGTTGTTCTTCAGACTTATCGCTCAAAGGAAGGCCAGTTTTAGAGCTTCTCTCACCAGCATAACTGTTTTCAGCTGCGCTCACATAAAAAGGGTTTCAATGTCAAGGTTTCAATGTCTGTTTGTGGAAAATGCAAACTAAAAAGTTGTTAAAAAAAAGAGGGTTTCAAGGGGGTTCTACACCTCTGCTAGTCTTCTGAAGCGATAACAGAATGTACCACTAGAAACTGGAGATGGGCCTCTATACACCTCTGTAGAGACTTCATTAAAAACAGAGAATAGTCATTTACCACATTAACTATGTAGAGAGTATGTAGAGATTTCTGATTAATTTAATGTCATTTTCATTGGAAAAAACAGTGTTTTTTCCAATGAAGTGACCCCAAACTTTTGAACGATAGTGTATGTCGATCAGAGTTATAAACGGAGGCAGAAAAGAGTTGATATAAATGTATTCTTTTTCAGAATAAAAGCATTTATAATATGCGAAATATTAAGTTCTGGACAATTAACATTTTTAAATCTTGTAATCAGTAAACATGTTCAACTTACTGTATAAACAACTACTATTGTCCATTTTCTCTGTTGGTAATTGTTTAAATAACAAAAGTTTGTGGGCAATTATTCATCTCAGAACATTTCTCTCAGCAGGCACTTAGATATTTTGGAAATAATCAATCTCTGTGGGAATGAATGTGAGAGAAAGAATAAATATCAGTTTATTTTTGCTCCACAATGGGCAGTTTAATGCACATATGTAAATGAAATTAAGTCAATATATGAAGTTATTATTTTCTTTTCCCCTCAGGTGTAGTTAATAAAGAGATTCAAAGTAAACTCCAAACAGTGTGGGATATTTTATGGAGATTAATTGGCAGCAATGGAATATATTATTCATAATTCTTTTGTTCAGCGTATAAATCACGTGACACGAAGAATCATAGCGTTTTCGTTAGCTTAAAAAAGCCTTTTACATATCTTCCTCTGGAACGGGTCGTCTTCCTCTGAATCCGCCATGTTTTAGCGCCATGTTTTAGCGCCATGTTTTAGCGCCATGGTTTAACCGCCATGTTTCACCGCCATGTTTCACCGCCATGTTTTACCACCATGTTTCACCACCATGTTTCACCACCATGTTTCACCACCATGTTTTAACGACATGTTTTAACGACATGTTTTACCGCCATGTTTCACCACCATGTTTTAACGACATGTTTTAACGCCATGGTTTAACCGCCATGTTTCACCGCCATGTTTCACCACTATGTTTTAACAACATGTTTTAACGCTATGTTTCACCACCATGTTTTAACGCCATGTTTCACCGCCATGTTTCACCACCATGTTTTAACGACATGTTTTACCGCCATGTTTTACCGCCATGCAGCAGCCAGAGTATTGATGAGACTCGATGTTACTGATGATTTTCTTAGTATTTTTTTTTTAAGTTTTGTCTTTATGTATTATCACACTGCAGTGCACATTTGCTGGTTAAAAAAAGAGAATATGAGGAACAGCTGATATTTTATTATATTTTTTACATTTGTTTCCAGTAAAATATGTCTTACTTTTAATTGTGACTTTGTTGCTCTAGAAACAATATTTAGAAATAATTTGAATATATTTCCTAATCCTGTTCTAATTGTGTCTGTTTGAAAAAAAATCTGTTTGTGTTTTTAAAACAAATATATATATATATATATATATATATATATATATATATATATATATATATATATATATGTAGAAAAGCAGATTAATGATCATAATAGTTCCTGGTTGCATACATTCCTAAAGATAACTATTCTGAGTATTTAGTTGGTTGCAATCTGCCACACGCCACTCGATGCCAATACATCTCTCTCACACACATACACACACACACACACACACACACACACACACACACAAACACACACATAGTCTTTAAATATATTAAACAGGATGGGAAGCAAACTGTTCACAGCCCAATGCCTCGAAATAATGTTTGAACTGTTTTCAGTATTTGGCATTTAGACTTTATAAATCACAAGGAGCCTCTGTGAGATGCGTGCACACCTTTGAGGCACATTAAAATAACACTATAACACTATAAGCAGCCAACGTTTCACACATAATGCACCACATTCTCAGCCCTTTGGCCCACGGCAGTGTGACCTTTACTGTAGGGGCGGAGCCTGAGGCGGGGGAATCCTCTTTCAGCGCATTGTTCTCCGTTTGAGGCGCAGCATCCTGGATGATAAGATCAGCCGTGATTTTCCGAGGCGCTCTTTTCTTCTCTTACGATAAATGAAGCGCTTTGATTTTTCTCAGGTGTCCCTGATATCCGGCTCGCTTCATCAACCGATCGGTACAGGAGGGAAGCCGTTTCACTTCCGCCGCGGCTCAGTTTTCTATTCACAAAAAAAAAACATCCTGGAAGCATCCCGACTATTGTGACACAGGCACTGACGGTCACATTGTCCTCAAAGGAAGAAAAAACATTCATTCAATACCAATGTGCTCATGTTGCATTCTGGGGAGTGTGAGGAGAAGATAATGAAGAAAAAAAATGACTGAGAGCAATCTGGTACTTTGATGAAATAAGATAATGATAAAACGTATTTCTGTGTGTGTGTGTGTGTGTGTGTGTGCGTGTGTGTGTGTGAGCTCTGAAACACTACACACGTGTCCTTGTCTGGATGCTGGCGCAGCAGATGCAGGGCGCCTCTTTCTATCGTGGGCCGTGATCAGTGACACGTTTGACCCGCCGTCAGGACGAACCTGTCTGCTCCTCGCCTTACAGCCCAGACCGGCTTACAGAGCGCCGCCAAGGTCTAAGGCACTTAAATACAGCTGTTTTTACATCCTACAGTATAGAGATGTGTCTTCTGTCGCTTATCCTTCCTTTGTTGGTTATCTCACCGATTATCTCAACGCTAAAATATGGTATGATGTCACAGCCAACAGGAAGAGCTGGATTAGTTTGTAATGTAAGTAAAGTTTATTTCATACTTATCACAGACAAAGTGTCGCAAAGTGCAGCTCAGTAGTCAATTAAAACAATTTGGCAATAATGGGGCGAAACATTTCAACAGTTAAAAGAGCTAAAGTATGTATCTGGCCCTCTGTCTTTATCTGACTAACTGTAACTAAACATAAATACTTAACTTTAGTTTTATAATAGTGTACTATACGCAAACTGTGAAAGAATAGGGTTTTTCATTACTCATTATTATAACAATTTGTTATTTTTATTTATTTATTTTTCCTCTTTACAATTGTAATCTAAAATATAAACACACACAAAATGTAAATACTTGTTATTTAATCACTGTATATCACATTGTGCATTATCAATAAAGTATATTAAATATATAAAAAAAGAAAGAGCAAAAGTACAATACACTGTAAAAGATGGTGCAGTGAGAAACACAATAAAACAAATAAATAAATAAACAAAACAGATAAAAAGCTGAATGTAGGATATTTTATTTAAGCAAACACCAGTATGAACAGGCATGTTTGGCAGTTACACCGTATGTCTAATGATCCGAGACTATGCAGTACGGTTTCATGCCGAATACCTCGGACGTGAGAACATTACATGTCTATTCGCAGAACGTCTCCTGTGATCAGGACCAATGTTCCAGATTTTTGGCACAGTTTAGTTGAGTGAATCCAATTTAGAGCGTCCCCTCGTTTCTTTGAAGGCTCATTTCAGAAGGACAGTTATAGTTTAATGTGACAAAAATCATGCCGCAGTAATTTCTTGAGGCCTTAGACGTCACTGTTTCATCTGAATGTACGTGAAATTATTATATATATATATATATATACGAATTCCTAGAATGAGAAATATATGTATTAATATCTGTACTATATAACTATATTGAGAAAACAATAAGTAGATATTCAAATTCTGATAATTAAACTCAATCGTAGATATATCTGTTACACATTATTTATTTATTTTAATTATAGCTAATAACCGTCTATTTGGATGTCTCTCAAATTGTGAATTTTTGTTAAATAATCCGCTTCGGTATCCATTTAAATAAAAATTCCAGGCACAGAGAGCCAGCATTAAGAATTCAGAAACATCCTCCTGGTTTTCAGCTGCTCTCCCATTGGACTATAACACATCCTCCTGGTTTGTTGTGTATCTCATGGCCATCGATGTAGGACATACACTTTGTTATTGTTGTTTACCTCACAGCGAGCCCTGTGGAGCTGAGCTTGGTCTCAGACCCCGTTTACACGATGGGAAAACGCATATATTTTCATGCGTTTTGGCCTTTAATTTACACAGAAACGGATTGTTTTATAACGGGAAACGATCATTTCTGAAAACTCCGGCCAAAGTGGAGATTTCTGAAAACTCTGTTTTTGTGTTAGCGTGTGAACGAGGTCAAACGAGTTTTAGGTGGTCAAACGTCACAGCGTGCGACTAAAGATGCTTCACGTCCTATGGGACGTATGCGGACGCCGTATTTATGCGGGTTCATATAAACAGAAACTTCTTTGAAAACTACCTTGTGTGTACAACGTTATTTTTGAAACCGAAGCAGACAAATTTGTTTCTGTAAATACCGGCTATGTGTAAACGTGGCCTTAGTCTGCCATCAGCAACATGAGCGAGCGCCTTGAAACTTTACTTTGGCTAGCAACAACCCTGCAGGTGGGCGTGGCCAAGGGTCATCAGCAGAGTGGAAACACCTGAGGTAATCAGCAGCAGTGGCAACACCTGGGCCTGTGAGCCAGCGCTGCATTTAAAAGTCTCTCTCGCTCGCTCCCTCCAACATATCACACACACACTTCCAGCTGAAACTACCAACGCCGATGTTTATTCTACGCAAGTTAAATAAAACCCTTTCTGTTAACTACTACTTGTGTGTATCCGTGCGGCCGGGTTTGTGACAAGTTCGAGGACCACTTACGTCCTGATATTGACGATTTGTCCAGGGACACAAGACTGGAGCTTCTTGTTCCCGATGGTTGGACATGACTGGTAATGATTCAAGTTCTTCAAAATCTGGTAAATGGAGAAAAGAAAATGTAAAAAATCGGGATCCAGATTGAAAATGTCCAGAGTTTGAAGCTGTAAGACTTCATATAAGTGCAGCGCTTAGTACCTGGAGCTGCGAGGTTAAAGGAAGGAAGGACAGAGGGAACAAGTGCTCAGTGGGTTCTTTTCTTGTCATCACCTCCCGTCTCCTGCACAAAAGCCTGAGAGACTTCTCAACTGGGACAGCCAGACGCATTGTGACCGTCGTCACGTCTTTTCTCCTTTATTATCCCTTCACCTTTCCCTCTATCATTTCCCTCTTCCACTTTCCTTTTCTCGTCGGGTTCATTTCTCCCCCTACAACGCCGCTTTCTCTTCATCTTTCCTCCCCCAGTTATCGCGTTAAAAGCCGTGGCTGAGCACTCCAAAGTGCGGTTGCCCTTTTTATAACTCTTGCTCTCGGGGCCACTTCTCCGCCGTGGCGTCTCTTTAATGGAGCCCCCGGGAGCCCGAATCGCTGTCTGAATGTGAAAAGGATTTACCCAACTGAGCACTGATTGTGAAGGCGGTGGCCCCCCCAGTGCCGCTGAGCCACCGAGGGGCAATAAGATGGCAGCCTGCTGACGGGGAAACGGCTTTTTAAGAGAATCGCCGTCTTTCCGTCTTGCGGCACAGGGATTTTTTTTTTTTTTTTTTTTTGCGAGTGAACTTTTAAAAGCGCCGCGTCGACGTGTTTCACGATGACGAATCCTTTGTTTGAAGAGTTATTTTTGCAAAGGGGACTCTTTTATGTCGAGGACTGAACGGTTAGAAAACAGGTTTACAGTTTCACACACACACACACACACACACACACAAAATGTGACGACCATCATTGCAGCCAGACATGTTTCATTACAATGTTTATGCTTTCAAAAGAAAATTCAACTTTTTTTTATAGATTTTTTTTCAGTTTTACTGAATAAAAAAGAACGTGATAAAACATTGTGACAACAATTACAAAAAAGAAAAAAATTACAACAAAATAAAAAGAAAATATATAAAATATTTATGAATTTTTTTTAACTTTTCATTTATGGTTATTTTTCAGCTTCACTGAACAAAAAAGGAGGCGAAAAACATAAATGACAAAAAGAGGAGAACAAATAAATAACACAAAAAAATACAAAATTAAGGAAAGACAGACATTAGAAAATACATAAAACATTTATGTTTTTTTTTTACTTTTTATTGATTTTCTTCCATTTTACTGAGCAAAAAAGAACGCAACAAAAGTATATATAATGTTTACACTTTTAAGTTCTGCTCGAGAAGAGTCAAAGTACTTCAAAGTACTACTAACAAAACAAAAAAGACCATATTGCATGAGGCTCTTTGGATTGCAAATTGAAATAAAAACTCAAACTGTCCTGTTAAGTTGTCAGTGAATTATTATAAAAACAAAAAGTAAGAGATAACCAGCATCCCATTAATTAAAGAGATTTTGCCTTCACATTCTGTCCATGTGTTCATTCCTTTCAGTTCTTCTATGTAAATACTGAGGGAGACCCATTGGAACCAGCCGGTTGTGCACATCACCAGTTTATTTAAATCCATGCTACTACCATTCACCACCAAGTTACACCTTCTGTTCATTCGCTTGAAGTAAAGCAACAGGTGTGCACACCTGCATAACACTGAATAATAATTGCCTGCAGACTCTGGCCAACAGATCCATCACTTCTGAGATCGTCTATATGAAGACATTTTGAGAGGAACATCCTCGGCTGACTTTGACAGGAGCCTCCGCTCTTCCACGTCTGTGTCTGCTCTCCAGTGTACGCAGAGCAGCCTACACACACACACACACACGCACACACATTACCATATCATCAGATTACAGTAAGCCATTTACAAGCTTTGCTGCCTCGGAGGCACACTCTATACGAGCCCGCTGAAAATCAGCATAAAGATCATGCGGCGAGGCGGCCCGATGCCAACTGTCAACCCTGCAGCTGAGCCCCAAAAGAAGCGGGCGGGCGTTGTTCAGGACCTCCGGCAACTTAATCACCTGCTATCCAGGAGCTCGGAGCTGTATGCTAATAATAAACGAACGAAACGAAAAACGCTGTTGAGCAGCAGTGTTATGGACGCAGAGACATTTCAGGACCGCTTGCTGAGTTGTTGCAACTTCCTTCCTCTTCGTTTAAAATGACACCATTATTTATTGATGTGGTGTTTCCCAGGCTGACATGGAACCCCTCTCAATAATTAATCGGGCGCGAGGCTTGTCCGGGAGGCCCAGAGCGCGGCGCGCTGCCGCTGCACCGAGGGCCGAGATCATCTGGCCCCAGTCGAGGGTATTTCCATCTCCCCGTTCATCACTTTTATTATCGCTGCGATGAGAAGCAATACGTGCCTACATAAAGCACTTACTGGCCGCCGCTTGTTTAATACTTTCCTCGCCCACTGACAGGCCTGCACTAATCTCATTTACCCGTGAGTCACTGCGGCTAATATCACGGCTGGCCACTGCACTCCTATATCACATTTCTCAAAAGCAACAGATTAAATATATGGATATAGGCATTTAAGTAATGCAATGTATATATATAGCATTTTATTTACAGATGGAAGTCACAACATGCTCAACTGGAGTGGAAAAACTCAATTAACACAATATGACCATATAAGAGGACAGTTAAATTAAATCAAAACAGATTAAAAGCGTGAATTTGACCCTAACGCCAGTGTAAACAGGTACTTCTTGGGTTGAGTAGTCAGAATATTCCACAACTTTGGTGCTGTATCACCTCAAAAGCCTCGTTTTTTTCTAATCCAGTGGCTGATTACGTTATTCGGTATAACCATTACTACCTGCACATGCAGAACTACTGTAATTACTGCGAGCAGGTACTTCTGCTACCACCACAATAACTACTTCAGTGTCAATACCTTTCTTCATGTTGCCAGGACAGTATCATAGAGTCTGAGTTGCAGTGGCAGACGTCCGTCTCCTCAGCCACATACTTCAATTCCCCTGAAAGATTCTTGAGACACTCGAGATGCGGGATCTCTCCGGTGTCTCCTGCAGCTGGATCTGGGTCTTTGTTCTTGCCCGAGCGTCTTAATTGGATCCTTCCAGTGCGAAGGAGCAGCGATGCTAACTCCTCACCTTTTGGTTAAAGTCAAAATCACCTCCTCAACCCCTTTTTAGCAAAATCAATCGATCCCAAAATCTAATCAAATGGTCTCCAGTTAATTGCCAATCATCCCACCAAATTTCAATGCGATTAGGTTTAATCCTTTTTGAGTTATGCGAATAACACACACACACCCACACACAAACACACATCACACACACACATCCAAATAAATACACAGCGATCAAAACATAACCTTTTTCAATGCGACGGTAACAATCTCGCCTTCTTGTAATCAATCTGGAACATTTTAGTAACAATGGAGGTTTTTGTGGAGCCCCGTTTCGCACTTCACATTCTACCCCCCCCCCCCCCCCCCCCCCCACACACATTTTTTCATCTGTTCAGAATTTAGCGAGAAGGCCACGGGTTCAATTCCCGGTCTGAGTGGTCCTTTTGTGTGGAGTCTGCATGGTGTCGTCGCGGGTTCCCTCCGGGTTCTCCGACTCCCTTCCAAAGACATGCAGCTCAGGTTAATCGAACTCTAAATTGCCCGTAGGGGTGAATGTGAGCATGAATGGTTGTCTGTCTCTATGTGTGCCCTGAGATGTACTGACGCCCTGTCCAGGGGGAACCCTGCCTTCGCCCAATGTCAGCTTGAATCGGCCCGTCGACCCTAAAAGAAGGATAAGCGGTATGGATAATGGATGTTTATGGTACATGGCTCAAATATTCAGTTTGAGCTCAAGACACTCTGCAAAGGAAGGTCCTTGTGGCTGCTCGCCTCCCCGTATTATTGGAATCAGCCAACGAGAGTACGTGAGAGTTGGGATGTGTCTGCTCATTTGTCTCCCACTTCATGTAAACTCTCCTGAACAAGACTCTGAGACACATTTCCCCCTCATCTAGAGGACTGTCGTGGCCTCTTGACTCTGAAGTGCCTATCCTCGTCCTGTTTGCCTCCCACCTCAGCTGCAGCTTGAGTTTCCGTCCCTCAAAAATCACAAACCACTCTGAGGTTTCGACACCCGCTAAGAACGCTTTTGAGGATAATATCTGATTGCCGACTGATTACGAGCCCTTCGCGGCTCGTAGCAGTGGCAGCCGTGCACCCGATGTTTCCACAACTGCTCCTCGATAGATAACATCTGCTTTTGTGACCTCTACTGAGTCCACAACTCATGAAGCTTAAGCGGTAGTTCAGAAAGGAAGACTCTCTTTAACACGGCAGATCATCCATAGTGTCTCGGTCTTTATGCTATCAGCGGATCTTTTCAAGCGACCAATTGGATACTGCACGATATCTCTAAGCCAATAAGATCGTTGCTGTCAAACTTTAAAGGAGTGTTCTACTCTGCTCTCAGTTGTCGTATCAGCTCGAAACGGAAAGCGATCCTCCTCCACCCTAGACTCCTCAAGGCAGCGACTCCTTTTTTCTTCACCACCACCAGTGGTCGGACTCCAGGGGGGATTCTGTCGGATCAGAACTCAGCGTCACCGCCCCTTCTTTTTCCTGGTTCGGGATAGAGTCTGATTGCCAAAAAGACGATGCACGATTCCATTGTGTTACCTTTGTAATAAAGAGTATCGTTGAATTCGGACTAAGTCTCTACCGATTGAAATGTGTGTAGGCTGTATGAGCAAACTCTTAATAACCCTTCCGGGTTTCCTTCCATCTACCGAGACCTCTGGCTTTGGAGCGTCTTTGAGGCCAAAGGAAAGTTCTCAAACCTTCAGTACCTGTCATCTGCTGTGAGCCTGTAAACACCTGCAAGACAGATTTCATACACAACTGGACACATAGATAAACGTAGAAAAAAGGCTCTCCAGTCCAGTCATTTCTCTTGAAAAAACTGACTTTAATGATTTCCCGTGAACCAGATGGAAGTTGACAGGACAATCATGACCCCAGCTCGCTCCCAGCATACACTGAGCCATAGCATCACTTACACCTATACTACCTTTGTGACATATTTACATCACAGTTCATGATGTGTATCGACACAAGTTTGTTCACCTTGATAAATAGAAGGTATAGCCTGACTCATATGTTCAGAAATGATGTTATTGGTCAATGCACGTCCAGTATATCCCAATATAAATATATTTGTTATGGCTTAAAGAAGAATAAAGCGTAATCCTCTTCACTTGCCGTACAGCTGAAGAAGCTGTACTCAGGTTGAGTAGAAAAGCTGGTAAAAAATGAGGTTTAATTAATCTGGAAAATCGGTCCGGGTGTCGAGTAGAAAACTACTGTAAGGATGTTGTGACAAAATGTCACAGATCTAACCCTAATTAATTTTCCATGCAGCACATCAATTGGCCTGTAATGGAATAAAAAAAAATCTATGGTTGAATAAGGACCACATTTACTGGCTTAAGAGACCCACATCTAGATCTTTGAGTATTCACTGAGCGTGAAAACGGTGCCGTTGGTAAATTGCAACGCAGGAAACAAACAAATATTTCATGTCTATTCATCTATTTCGTTTTGTTCTGAAATCCGTGAAACGACTGTCAGAACAGACGTTTCCCAAACGAGCCCGAAGCAAAACCGTCAGCTCATTAGTACGAACGCATCTCAGCCATGTGATGCAACGAGACGACAGGAGCCAATGTTCAAGCCATGCTTTGTTTACTATGAAACACAATGTTGTGTGTCTCAATAAACCTGATTGTAAAGCCCAATTACAACTCAGCCATCACATGAAAACTCTCCCTCTTTTTAAAGTGTGCATTGGACCAATAACCAAACTGTAGATTTGAAGTCTCAAAATTGGTGTGGATTATAACCTCCAGCTCTTATCACAACACATGTGCAGAACTCTAATGCTTGCTTTTCTAAAATTTAATGCAAGACCGCTAGTGATGGATTAGAATAGATTTTTACATTCATGAGTAGGGTTGGGTACCGAACTGTCTGCGTCAGCTCGTGCTTAGCACATCAGGGTCAGGCTGATCCCTGAAAACATGGAGACCAATGATGACAAGAGCAGCCGTAACTCAGATTAGTACCGTAACGTTGATTGCAAGTCTTGCATTCATAAAAGTAGGCCAACAAATAATACATTTGCCATTAGAACCATGTTTAAGCTAGCTCGTAGCTAGCGTTAGCTACGAGCTAGCGTTGGCGACGAGCTTGCGCTAGCTACGAGTGCGACAGTCTGATATCCGTTTTTTGTCAGTGCTCCATGAGAACGGCTTTTACAGGGAATACGGCCAACGAGGTTTTTAATGTCGTAGTTTTGTGCTTCTTTTAAAAGTTTAAATTTTAAAAGTACCGGTTTAGCACCGGTATCGGAAAGAAAACATATGATAGCCATCCCTATTCACGAGTTGTTCCAGTTCACAGATGTGCACAACAGGGGTGTATCATAAATCATTTTGTCGAGTATCAAACTAAAACGCCTCCTTACAGCGCCGCCTGTTATATAAGTTCTTACTGTGTAAAGACATTTATCTCAATTCCAAGATACTTTAGTCCCCGATGTTTTGGCAATAAAAGCGTTTTAATCCTCGGAGAGCATTGGATCTAATTATTATTTCCCCCAGAGCAAAAACAACCTACAGGAGGGAGAAAACGGTAAAGGAATTCAATTCCCACACTGAAGTCACATGACCACAATCCACATGAAAGAGATGAAGTTTATCTACTAAAATACTTTCACTAGCGACATGTAATATTTCCTCTCAGCGGGCGCTGGTGTACATGCAGCTCATGAGGATGTTGAACACTTCAGATCCATCATGTTTCACCACATGTACATTATAAGTGATTAGTCAGCTGCCTATATGGTTCATATTACTTACTTTTAATGTTTTATTACATACTTTTAATAATATGTATTACTTACTTTTAATATTTTATTAATTAATTTTAATAGTATGTATTACTTACTTTTAATGTTTTATTAATTAATTTCCATAATATGTATTACTTACTTTCAATATTTTGTAATACTTACTTAATGGTATGAATTACTTAGTTTTCTTGTTTTGTATTACTTACTTTTAATAGTATGTATTACTTATTTTTTATTTTTTTATTACTTATTTTTAATAGTATGTATTACTTTCTTTCAATATGTTTTAATACTTACTTTTAATGTTTTTTTATTACTTGCTTTTAATAGTATGTATTACTTAATTTTAATGTTTTGTAATGCTAACTTTTAATGTTTTTTATTACTTGCTTTTAATAATATGTATTACTTACTTTGAATGTGCTGTAGCTTCACATTGTATGTATTTTGTGTTCTTCTTACCACATATACTGTTGTAGTGCATCTTATTCTGTACTGGTTGTTATTGTTTCATGTTTATTATGGTCTGTCAAGGGGCTAAATATGCTAATTAGCTGTGTCGCTACAATCTGGTCCAGAGCGTCACATGGTGACATGTATGTTTCAACTGTACATGGTCCCTTTTTAAATAAAGATAATAATAGAGAGAGACTGCTGCTTCTATCTAAAGCTGTTCAGTTGAGCCAGTCCGAGAGAAAGTTTGCTTCGATATCTTATCGTTACAAACTGCATCAGAGTGCTGAGTCAGGTCAATTACCAGGGCCGATGGGATTACCTGCGCCGCACTGCATTGTAACGCTGCAGAAGACGACCGCAGATCAAAAGCTCTTTATTAAGTCGTACCATTTATAACCAGTGTCTGATTGATCCATTGTACTGTGTGTGTGTGTGTGTGTGTGTGTGTGTGTGTGTGTGTGTGTGTGTGTGTGTGTGTGTGTGTGTGTGTTTACGCTGTTTTTGTGAGTGAGGATATCTTTTGCCAAGGAGTTCGGGAATACTTCATACATTGTAATTTCTTTCATCTATGTGCTGAAGTGTTGGACTGAAATGAATCGCACCGCTTCACTGTTGTTGTTTCATAAGGAGCCTCACACACACACACACACACACACACACACACAGACACGCACACACACACATTGGGTTTTTAAACACTGGTCCGCAGGAAAGCGTCAGTGACAACATCTTTTATTTGTAAGGTTTTTTGGGGGGGCATTGCTGCAGTTTTCACCATGTTGCGACTGGAAGGGTAGAAGCTCTCCAGAGGGTTCTCAGGTGTGCCAGAGACATTTATTATAGAGAGCAAGAAAGATGGGGACTCCTTGTGCGTGACTGCACACTGAAGTGTGTGTTTCTATTTTGGCTGTATGGGCCAGTCAGCAGGCCTGTCCTGGAGAGTCAGGGTGACAGTGACATGCAGACACACCAACAGAGGAGATGGAGGGTCAGCCCGGTGCATCCTGGGAAAAGGTCTGGCAAGTGCTAAGCTTGACACAAGTAAACCTATTTTATATATATATATATATATATATATATATATATATATATATATATCTATATACTGTATATATATATTTATGTCTTCATATATATCTATATATTTATATAAATTTAAATCTATATATAAATCTCTCTCTCTCTCTCATATATATATATATATATATATATATATATATATATATATATACACATTCTCTACAAATATATTTGTGGAATTTTAGTCACATCTTGGACTATTTTATTCAATATTGGTGATGTACTTGCAGCGTTCAATAAAGTGCTGACATAAGCAGATACAGAGTGACGTATGGGAAAATAAACTTTGAGAGGCGGCTACGGAAAGACGCAACTCACATTCACAGACTCGCTCGTGGAAAATGTTTCAACCTGAGCAAAACATTTGAATGTTATGACTCCTCCTTATAAACTTCAGTCTTCAGCCAGTGGCTGACATCTAAATGTCAATTTAAGCAGTACATTTGCTATAATAACAAGGAGAAAGCTGACTTTAATCTGCGAAATCTCCAACGTTGTCATTTCACATGACAGTGACATAATTTGGAGTCCAGGATGAACTACAGTCTATCTTTTGAAGCTGTAGGATTTCTAGTATCAGCTTCTGGGTTTACAAACAACTTCCCCTTCTTTTCCCCCTTGATATTGCAAACAAGCTATATTTCCAGCAGCGGAAAAAATGCCACAACACGATTGGAGACGGTCGAGGAATACATGTCGTGCGTTAGCCATGCTGCGTTAGCCGTGACAAGAGGCTGTATAAGCGGGGCTCTAGTCTGGTGCAATGCATCCTACTAGATAGAGACACTGCACTGCAGGATAACTTTCTCTGTCAATTTAATAAGCACAGAACAGTGTATAACTCTTCAACTGAATACGTGTACCGTCGACTCTCACTGGACAGGGTGTTTGTTGTGCCATTTGATCCATTACAGATTATCACATTGTCCTAAAATGGTACGTCTCACCGGGGATCCTAAATAGTTCATACATGACTCCTTCAATGTTCTCCTGTCTCTCTCTTCCTGATTGCTGTGCAGCATTAAGATGAATCACTGTCGACTGACCTGGCTTTATTTATTTTAGGACACACACTTTATTATTGTTGTTTACCTCACAGTGAGCCCTTGCACCTTGAAACTTTAGGCCACATTTATACATAGCCGGTATTTACAGAAACTGCATCTCCGTTTTCAAAAATAGCGTTGTACACACAAGATTGTTTTCTAAAAAGTTTCTGTTTATATGAACCTGCATGAATACGCCGTCCGCATACGTCTCATAGGACGCTCACGTGACGTGAAGCATCTTTAGTCGCATACTGTGACGTTTGACAACCTAAAACTCTGTTTGACCTCGTTCACATGCAAACACAAAAACAGAGTTTTCAGAAATCTCCACTTTAGCCGGAGTTTTTAGAAATGATCGTTTCTCCCCCTCCCCGTCCCTCTCCCTCTCCATTTGGTTTTGTCTTCCTTTTCCTGTTCTCGTGTTTCCCCCGTTTGACTTTCTGACTGTGCACTTCTGTGTCACTAATGTGAATGCAGTGCGTCTCCTCCGGGGGGATGTTTTATAGCGTCCTCTGCCGCTGAACCAAGGACAGAAATCTGTGTCTGCGTCGATATCAGCGGCTTAAGTTTCCACACGTCTACGCCGAGATTGTGAAAGAGGCGCGTGTAATACGGCCGGGAATATCATCTTAACAATGGATGTTCCGTGTCACGATAACTCTGGCGTTAACGGGCTCCTTAAAGCTTCCAGAGGGGCTGAGCTGGAACATAAATGTGCTCTGAACAGCTTGTACAGGACAACACAGCCTGTTTCTATTCCCATCCGGAATAAAGACGGAGATAAGTCACACAAAGTGGGACGGAAGGAGGTGAAGGAAATGGAGGACTTTCAACCAGGACCCTGGTGTGTAGGGTCCATTGGACCCGGCTGTGTGTGATGCCTCCTGCAGTTTCATTGATCGTGGTGGTCTGGAACGTGGTCCATGCCTATTACTCATTATTGATAATGTCTCTCATGCTCATTGAATGTGTTTATGGAACTCTGTAATGTTTCCTTCTGGTCACATGACGTCTATTCTTCCGTCCATCCTGGAGAGGGATCCTCCCCTGTTGCTCTTCTTAAGGTGTCTTCACTTTTTTTTCCCGTGAAAGGCTTTTTTCAGTTTTTCTTGATCCGATGTGAGGTCAAAGGTCAGGGATGTCGTATGTGTACAGATTGTAAAGCCCTCTGAGGCAAATTAGAAATGTTGTGATATTGGGCTGTATAAAAAATAAACTGATTTGAATTGATCTAGACCGGCGTTGGTATCCAAAAGTTGCGTTTGTGAAGTTCTTCACAGATTTTCCTTTCGCATATACTCATGTTAGGTTGTTTCATTGGTTTCGTTGAGTTAATTTACATATTTTAAACCCAACCGTGATGTTTTTCCTCAACCTTCTTGTTTGAATTCACAACATCTGTCCAGATGTTCACCGTGACCTCACCCTCTATTAAAGGAGTTATTCGAATGAGCGAGGTATCATTCCTTGTATCTATACCCTACATCAAATAAGCTAATAAGTATTGATCCTAAAATGGTAAACTATTCCTTTGAAAAATCTCAATAGTTTTGGAGAAGGCTGGCAAGATGAAGGAGAGAGGAAACGTGAAGGTGGCATCGATCTTAACTTGCCAACGCATCGTAACCTTTGATATGTAACAGACTTGGAACGGGCATCAAATAAGTACAGTCTGTACGTCTCTTTTCCGGACTTTATTCCTTTACAGACATAAAACATGTATCTCAGAATGTATATCATCACAACCGATTACATTGTACGGGCAAAACGGCGGGACAGCCGGAAGTGTTTAGACCCAATGGCGCCAAAGTAACAACGAAACAAAAGATACCTGTTGTGTGTCTTTGAGATCGCCAAAAGACGCATCCCAGCCGTCTCCCGACGATCCCAAAAACACACAATAGGCAGACAACACGGTTACAACACAAACGGCCACACGCGCCAAGAACACAGGAACACATTGGAAGACGATTTCAACCCTCGACTCACCTTTACAGACATAAAACTCGTATGAGGGAAAGGCGGGACCAAGGGACAGGAAGTGCGAACAAAATGTGACGCAACTTCCGCAATGAACCGACTTCCAAAAACAATGCCAAACAAAAACAACTCATTCAAATAAAATTCACAAACCCTCAACAACATTGTTGAACAACAACAAAATAAATAAAATAAAACAAGTTAAAAATACATTTGGAAACAAGAATGCATTTTTAACTCCGTTACAGATAATCGTACAACCTTTTTCTTTTTAATACGTTCAAATATATCTTAGCTGCAGAGTTGAATTTGTTTGGTGATGATCCGACGCCTCGTGCTTTGTTACGCGTTCAGTGGCAGCCTTGTTTGCCTGCTCCTTATTGCTGCAATTAAAACTAAATAAAGACGTAATTAAAATATGTATTTAATGGATCTTTAGGGGGGCGGACGCAGCTTTATGCAACGTCCCGGGATCGCAGAGCAGTTTCCTTTTCCCACGCACGTCTGAACTCAGGGAGCTGGACGACCTATTTTCTTAGTTTTCTCCAGGTTCTCGAGTGATACAAAAGACATTCCTACACATAGAAGGCTCCGGTTATCACACTGCATTGCAGGACAGGGGCTTCCTCTCCCTCTTTTTTCAAGTCTTTTTCTGCAGCAGAAATCTCTCAAAGCTTTTCACAGGTGGCTGCTGCCTCAGTATCAATATTTGATAGCCCTCATAAATGTCTCCTGAGGGCTAGTGCATATTAGAACACTTTCTGGAGGCTTGTTTTGACTTCTCGATGGCTCCGACACTATCGGTGTATTGTTAATAAGATGTGCGATGTCATTTTAGTGTGAGCCATTGATGGGAGTTCATGACGTGACTTTTTCTCGTCTTTATTATTTCTCCTTCAGCGCGATGCCAAGGGACAGTACCTGTTCGACGTCCTCTGCCACCATCTCAACCTCCTGGAGAAAGACTACTTTGGTATTAGATATGTTGACCCGGACAAGCAGAGAGTAAGTGTTTCTCTAATAATAAAACCAACTGCATTTCAGTGACCCTCTCTCATCTCTTTCCCTCTCCCATCTGCCCATCTTCCTTCCTTCCTTCCCTTCATAACCACTCTATCTAATATTCCTCTCTTCTCATTTTTGCGGCTCAAATCCCTTATCTCGTAGAACACCGTGTCACGTTGTGAGAGAGCGATCTGTTAAACAGGCCGGACTCGGATTCAAGGCTGATGACACTTCAGTTTTAAATCCTAAAAAAAGTTCAAAGAAACCTTTTGAAGCTGATGTACGATATCAGTCCCGACTATCTCAACTCTGGGGATCAATTAAGTCTCACAGGGAGGCCAGCCCCCTTTCCATGGAGATGAATATCAATCGTGCTTTATTGTGTTAATCGTTAAAGTGTTAAACTTTTGGACTGTGGATGGGAGAGCGGACGCTTCGGGGCTGGAATATGGAAACCTCTTTGTACGCTCTCTATGCATTTTATCTGACAGACGTTTTATGGAAATGTGAGAGCAGGATTTCATTCAGATTCATCGTGTTGTTGTCAGCGTGTCATCATCTCAGTGTCGTAGGGGTCTAAATAAAATAAAGGAGATGAGAGTTATTCTACTTCCATTCTTCACGCTCGGCTGCTTGAGCGATCAGACTCCTCAGGTCCTTAATCTCTCTCTCTCTCTCTCTCTCTCTCTCTCTCTCTCTCTCTCTCTCTCTCTCTCTCTCTCTCTCTCTCTCTCTCTCTCTCTCTCTAGCACTGGTTGGAGTTTACAAAGTCGATTGCCAAACAAATTAAATGTAAGTATTTAACGATTGTATTTAGTTTAGATTAGTTGGTTCGGATCATAAATACTTAAAAAAAAATGTGCTAATTAAAAAAAGAAAAAGAAAAACACACCAAATGTGCCAACCACGTGAGATAAATATAAATGTAAATATGAAATACTGGTCTCTCTCTCCCCAGCCCAGCCTCCCTTCACCATGTGTTTGCGTGTCAAGTTTTACCCACCGGACCCCGCCGCCCTGAAGGAGGAAATCACCAGGTAAGATTCAAGACTGGTATTTGGGCTGCAGATGGGATGGATGGAAACAACGTCTCTGTGTTTCATGTCTCACTTTGTCTGACGCAGTTTTAAAAGTGAGATTTTTAAAATTTAAACCTACATTTAACCAGGTGAATCCCAGTGAGATTAAACATCACTTTTTCGAGGGCGACCTGGACAAGACAGGCAACGACATAAAAAACACGTAGTCAAAGAAAAATACAGAACAAGATGAGTTAAAATACACTTAAAGTTAAGAGACAAGTGACATAAACATTCAAAAACCTGAAGTAGAATCATTTCTTTGAGTTTAATGTAAGTCGGGTTGAGTGACGTCTTAAAGGCGTACTTAGCGCTGCTCTTCTTCACATTGTTGGCCTCACTGCCTCTGAGTCCTAAAGGGGATTATGTGTACTTATGCATGCATCACAAGTTCGGCATCTTGTTTTATTAGTTTATTGTCTCAACATTTAAATGAATAAATGATCTCATGCTACAAATCAGAGCTGGCATGATGCCACTTTGGTAGAACAGGAGCAGCTATTTTTAGGGGCGAGGCAGTTTTCCAAATCCCAAAAGGTAAAAACACAACATACTTTTGACAAACCTTCAGAACCGTCAGAACGTCCTGGGAGGCACTCATCATGTCGTGTTCTGGTATCACAGATACCTGTTGGTGCGTAACAGTTACCTGTTGGGCCTGTTTATCCAACTATAATGTGGAAAAAGTGACATCCATAAAACAGAAATACAACTCGGGGGGGGGGGGCATATTTCCAGTCAGCGAGGGAGAATCACACCATACAACTTCTATTTTTAGGAGTAATAACCAGGGTGTAACCATTTTTACAAAGAGCAAACATTATTAGTACGCTAACATCAAACACTCTGGTTTTATTGAATCACACAAAGTGTTTTTATCTTGTCTTTCTCTTTATTTGTCTCATAAAATCGGATTAAAAGTATTCTGATATCGTAGAATTGGATCACTACGCACCTCTTAGGACTCTAACCATCTTTATTATTGATTTAAAAACTGAAATTAAATATCTTTACGATAGATTTGAATGAAAAACATGTTTCCAGTTTTCCTTCCTCATCATTGGGTGAACGACAATCTTCTTAAAATGTAATATGGCTGCAGTCAGTGAAGCAGGTACACGAGTAGAAGCTCAAAGCCCCGAGCTCAACAGGGAGACGTGTGCATGGGGGATTTGGGATGAGGAGTGAGGATGAGGAGTGAGGATGAGGAGTGAGAGCCAGGGAGCTATACGGACAGACCTCTATAAATCACTCCCCTCTGCCGGTTGCCAAGCAGTGAAATCTCTTATTTACAATCCGGCTCTTCTTGATTGAGTTGAAGTGCCGGCTCCTCTCAATCCTCCTCTTCATCCTCTTCTTCATCTTCCTCTCACAGACACACAAAGACACGGTGCATACGCTTAGACAACCGTCGTTATATTCTATGTCATTTTACACGGTGGTGGCAGGATGTGCAAAAAAAAAAAAAAAAAAGGTTCAATAATTATAAATACATGATTTAATTGCCATGTTTAGTTTTCTTTGCTGATTAGAGAGAAACTGAATCCCAGGCGCTGCTGAGCGGGAACGTCGACTTCCTGCAAAGATCCGGAAATTCAGTGACTTCCAGTGGGCATATTTATAAAGATAATTTTCAATTCTCCAAACGATATGCCCGCCTCACAGAGTTCTGCTTTCAGGTCGGCTTCATGTCTCGTGATCGCGGATTGCGCAATCTCAGATTCATACATATCTCTCTAGGTTATAGCTTAATTATGAAAGGACCCTCGAGTAATGGAGTTGTTGCTATAGCTACATTCTTATTTCACTACAGCTAGACACAGGCCCCATAAGCTGTGGTTTCTCAAGGTTTCTCGAGGTGTTCTTCTTCATCTCTTTTCCCCTTTACTCTGCTTCAGAGGATTCCTCAACTTCTAAATCGTGAACGCATGTTTACAAGAAGCGGGGCGTTGGTTTCCGGGCTCGTCTCCATAATGACCCAGATCAGTTTCTCTGTGTGTTCCCGCTCCGCAGGTATCTCGTCTTCCTGCAGGTCAAGAGGGATCTCTACCACGGGCGCCTCCTCTGCAAGACGTCGGACGCCGCCCTGCTGGCCGCTCACATATTGCAAGGTGCGCTAGAAACAGGAAGTCAGACTCCATCCCGTCGCTCCTCTCCTCACAGGGTTAACATGTGACCAGAGCCAGTGGAGCCTCTTCAAACCTCAAAATAAATGGCCGTGCATCTTCTGACAGGTTTTCTCTGGCACATATGACATATAGTAGAAGATGCAGGACCATTAAAACCCAAACTAACAGCTTCTTCCACAGAGCGGTTCCCTCCACCCCCCTACCCCCCCCCCCCCCCACACACACACACACACACAGCTGACAGTGGTGTGTGGGGACCAAAATACTAATTTACACGACAGTCGTTCACTTTTAATACACTGATGCCTGTGTTTTATGTATTCTTTATTTTTTATGTCTTGTTTTAAATTATAAATGTCCTGTCTTAATGTTTTTTATGCATGTTGTTTACCTGTTGCTGCTGTACTGACTGAGTTTTACAATGACAATAAACTTCCTTACCTTTCCTTCCCTTCCCTTTCCTTACCTCACCTCACCTCTCCTTTCCTTTCCTTCCCTTACCTTTCCTTACCTCACCTCTCCTTTCATTTCCTTCCCTTACAGTTCCTTTCCTCACCTCTCCTCTCCTTTCCTTACTTTACCTTCCCGTACGTTTCAAAATCTAAATTTGTTCTGTTTATTATGAATTGATAAAGTACTTCTGCCACTTGGTAAGGTAGTTTAATTTAAATATAAAGTGTTCATCAATACATGAAAGTAAACCTTTTCTTCTTTTCCTTTGTTCCTCCCTTGTTTCCTCACAGCTGAAATTGGCGACCACGACCCCGGGAAACACCCGGAGGGCTACAGCTCCAAGTTCCAGTTCTTCCCCAAGCACTCGGAGAAGTTGGAGCGGCGGATCGCCGACATCCACAAGGCTGAGCTGATGTAAGGTGACACTCGTCCCCACGGCCCGTCCCAAACGTCCACTCCCACAGCTCCACGCCACCCTCGCACTTCTTATAATGCACATTTATCCATATTTCTGCAGATGTTGTCTGAATGAATGACTCACCCGATTCAAACCATTGTGACGCTAAACTCAGGGTTACCAGGAAGCACGGAGGCGTGAAGAGAAACGACACGTGGGCGTTCGGCCTTACACAGAACCGCTCACACTCAAGGATTCAACGTCTTTCATTAAAAACACGTGAATCAGAGGAATACAAAAATAGGCTGTAATACACGACTGAGGGGACTTCTTCAAGAAAGAGAGAGAGAGAGAGAGAGAGAGAGAGCTCACAAGGCCCAGGTGTTGCCAATGTTGCTGATTACCTCAGGTGTTTCCACTCTGCTGACGACCCTTGGCCACGCCCACCTGATAAAAATCCACAACTTTGAGAGACATCCAAAAAGACGGTTATTAGCTATAATTAAAATAAATAAATAATGTGTAACACAGGTATATCTACGATTGAGTTTAATTATTCGAATTTGAATATCTACTTATTGTTTTCTCAATATCTGGGCTCCATGGTGGTGTAGTGGCTAGCACTGTCGCCTCACAGCAAGAGGGCCGTGGGTTCAATTCCTGGTCGAGGCGGTCCTTCTGTGTGGAGTTTGCATGTTCTCCCCGTGGCAGTGTGGGTTCTCTCCGGGTTCTCCGGCTTCCTCCCACAGTCCAAAGACATGCAGCAGGTTAATTGATCTCTAAATTGCCCATAGGTGTCAATGTGAGAGTGAATGGTTGTGTGTCCCTATATGTGCCCTTGATGGACTGGCGGCCTGTCCAGGGTGTCCCCTGCCTTCGCCCTATGACTCTATAGGCTCCAGCGACCCCGCGGCCCTAATGAGGATAAGCGGTATTGATAATGGATGGATGGATGTTTTCTCAATATACACTACCGCTTGCATGTCATTTGGAAAAGCCCGGGAGGAAGTGTATAGACTTTTAAACGGAGACGCTATACTCTGCAAAAACATGCAACTCCTCACAGACGGTAACATCTCACACTCAGAGCATCTGAAAGTAAATATTCTGACTATGCAGAGCTTTGAAATGTCACATCTACTTAATGTGCTGAATATTCACTTCTGTCCAATATGCGTGTGTGTGTGTGTGTTTTGCTGTTGCCTTCCTACTCCATAGACCTGCTCGTTCTTCTACCGCGAGACACGTCTTCAGTGTGTGAGAGCTTCTCGCTCTAATCCACCAAGAAAGGCGTTTTTTTTGCAAAAGCCGGACCACCTTTTGGCTTTCGCGTCTTCGGGATGGGCGATAGATATTTGCGCCACTCCCGGGGGACATATTCCCCGTGTTCAGTCAGGGTCGGTTAGCGTTGCTCCGCCTCCTCCGCCCTCCGAGGTGCCAGACACGGCGTGCCAAGGTCACCGTCCCCGCGCCGCAGCAGGTGCACGCGGTGACCTCGTCATCGCCAGCTGACACCGCGTGGCGTCCGGCGACTCAGATGATGACTGCACGGTCCAAGAGTATGAGAGTGTGTGTGTGTGTGGGGGGGGCTTTTCTGATTGGTTACTGCAATGCAAGTACATGTGCTCCTGTAAAAATGATAATAAGATGTATTGTGCAATCTGTGTTTGATTTGTTAGCTGATATGTGAATTAACCCTTTTTTTGTGGAACATTTGCATTTTCCTGTGATCTCACACTCTTTTTTACACACACACACACACACACACACACGCATTGGACAGTGGTTTGATCCTACACTGCCCTCTATCGCTCATTTCCTCCACCTCGTTGTACCTGAAACCATTTTATGGAAGAATCATCACAACACTGACTAGAGAGGAAACATTGCTCCTGTGTTTGGGAGTAAACACTTTGGTTTCAACTTATTTATTTAAAGAAAATTGCACAAACCCTGAATCAAATGATGATGAAATAGCCAAATAAGCCAATGAACTGACGCTGTGCTCCTTTTCTCTCAGAGGTCAGAGTCCTGAAACATCCGAGCTCAACTTCCTCCAGAAGGCTCAGAGTCTGGAGACGTATGGAGTCGACCCTCATCCGTGCAAGGTGGATTTTAATGCTGTATTTATGAGCTTTTGATTTGTATTAGTCTCAGCTTAATTGGATGAAATGAGTCATGTTTAAAAAAGAAAAAAATAAGAAATATATATATTTATATATTTCAATCAATGTGAGATGAACTGAAAACAGGATTTTTATACTACAGTCTTGAAGTGTCATTAATCAATGTTATATACACTTATAATTCTAAAATAACATGACATGTGTCCATGTGCCTGTCAGGATGTGTCGGGCAACCCAGCTTTCCTGGCTTTTACTCCTTTTGGATTCACTGTGCTGCAAGGAAACCGGAGGGTCCATTTCCTCAAATGGTGAGTTGAGACTAGTAGTTGAAACTTCACATGAGAGAATAACAGAATAACATCTTTAGATAACAACCACATGTAGATCAGAGGCCATGTGCATCCTCACCCTCTCATCGCGTAGGACTTTATAGCAGAAAACTAAACTCCAAAAGCTTACAGCGCAAGGTGATAAGCAGACAGAAATAATAACATTTAAACATTAATGAGATAGAAACTATGTGTATTAACGTCCTTAATTAACGGCTTAACAAGAAAGCTTTAAGAAAAACAGCTTTTTATCAGAATATCACAAACTAGTTTTTTAAAAACTTTTTTTAATGAAATACAATAATATGAATTTAGATTTTTGCTCTTTCACTCACTTCTTCACATGCTAAACTATTACTATTATGACATTTTCATGACATATTAAATCAATACTTTTATGACATTTTTATGATATAAAATATAATTGTTATTCTTTTACTGTAATATGACTTTTTAATTATCTTTTTATGACTTACTAGAGTATTACTTTTGAATTATTTTGTTATGGCATATGAGAGCTGTACCAGTCTCACGAGAACTTTCTTATGGCACACTTTACTACGCCTTTTTAAGACTTAAAAAAAAAAAAAAAAAAAAAAATATATATATATATATATATATATATATATATCTTGCACCTTTATTCTTGTCATTTTCTGAGATTTACAAGATCAAAAATGAAGCACCTTTGGCCATTTCACCTCCAGCCAGAATACATATCTTACCACCGTTTATCTATTCCTGCTCATCCCTTCTTCTTTCTGTCTTTCTCCCTCCATCCTGCTCTCAATGTTCTGGTTATTTCTGCCTCTTTCTTTCCCACATTGATCTCTTCATC
Source organism: Liparis tanakae (assembly GCA_036178185.1). Lineage (NCBI taxonomy): Eukaryota > Metazoa > Chordata > Actinopteri > Perciformes > Liparidae > Liparis > Liparis tanakae. Next base: position 3,875,515 of record CM070104.1, on the reverse strand, counting down.
ATCATCTCCCTCTTCCTCTTTCCATCCCTTCTTCTTGTCCGTGTATCTCACGCACAGGGAGGAGGTGACCAAACTCAAGTTTGAAGCAAAGACGTTCCATGTTTATGCAAATCAGACGGAGGTATGTGCGTATGCATTATTATAACCTTTCTCTAGCCTCTTTGGGCGACCTCTTGTCTGGTTGAAGAGGGGTTATAAAACCCGTTTAATGTCTGTTACAGGATAAAAAGATCATACTGACGTACTTTGCGCCGACACCTGACGCCTGTAAGCATCTGTGGAAGTGTGGAGTGGAGAATCAGTCCTTCTTCAAGTGAGTCTCAAGACCTGCAGAGAGGACGTCATGTTTATTAATGTCAAGTCTATCACTGTCATGTTAATTAATGTCATGTTTATCATTGTCATGTTTATTACAATGATAAACATAATCATGATAAATTAAATATGACAGTCATAAACATAACAATGATAAACACGACAATGATAAACATAACAGTGATAAACATGAGTCATGTTTATCACTGTTATGTTTATCATCGTTGTGTTTTTCACTGTTATGTTTATCATCGTTGTGTTTTTCACTGTTATGTTTATGTTAAATCCCGTTTCTCTCTCCACGTCTCTCCCAGGTTGGAGAAGTCCAGTCAGGTGCGCACCGTGTCCAGCAGTAATCTTTTCTTCAAAGGGAGTCGCTTCAGATACAGGTAACTTATTAAGTATCAATAGTAAGTACACATAAATATAAGTAAGTACACATTAAAAAAGACAGCCTTGGAAAAGTTCTACATATGTCTTTTTAGTGTTGTTGGGGCTGTTTATTTGATGTTAGTATTTTACTCCCGAGCACAGGAGAGGCAGCGTGAGGAGCTCCTTTGTTATTGTTTGTTTGCTTGATTTGTTTGAAGTTAAATAAATTATCCGAACAACAGAATCCTGATCAGACAACACTTTCTTTTGTTTGCGTAAACCACAAACTCCATGAGGCGTCAGTGACAATTTAATTAATGTTTTGGATTTATTGGACAAATGGCCACTACAGGCGTAATAGAGGGACTATTACGCCTATTAGTTCTCAAGTTTTTTTAAATCACATTCTTTTTTTTAATGTTTTTTTTTCAGTGGAAAAGTTGCAAAAGAGGTGATGGAACAAAGTGCCCGAATTAAAAGAGACCCACCTGAGATACACAGGTCAGACCCCTTAAAACAAATGTAAATCTAAAGAAGAAGAAGATATAGCCTGCAGCCCTGGATGTGGGTTAACAGTGAGTTACAATGTGACATGTGTGTGTGTGTGTGTGTGGGTGTGATTGGTCAGGCACGGCATGGTGCCCAGTCGGAGCTGTCCCTCCATCACCCACGGCCCTCGGTTGACCAGTGTGCCGAGGACCCGACGGAGAGCCGTGCACATCTCCATCATGGAGGGTAAAACATCTGAGAAATAATCATTTACTATATATTTTTATACTGGTGGTCTGTCTTTTCTTTATCTGCATTTGTAATATTATTATTACTATTATTATTATTTTCTATTTTATTTAAGTTTTTCTTTTTGACATGGAGTTTTAGCAGTATTGTTAAATACCATCACATTAAAGCAAATATTGTTCAATGATGTTTATACAATCAAAGTGTTGCACCAGTATAATAGACATTTAAACTATGTATCTAAAACAAGTCGCTTATATTACTTTTACCTAACTATTTCAACCATTTCTTAACTTAAACCTTCACAACGGATATTAATTACATTTTAGCTATTTAAATCTATTACTTTCATCCGACTATAACTGTTTATTCATAAAAATAAAAAAATAAAATAGTTCAGTTTTTAAGGGATTTACTGGTATTTAAAAAGAATATCAATTAATAACACACATATATTTATAATGAAAATAACAATCTTTAAACGGTGGGCAGTCCTCCCTGTGGTTCACACTACTGTAGTGTTCAGCTCGCCATCTGACATCAAGCTCCAAGTGATCGTCTCCTTCTGCCCGCATAAAACCACCTGACCGCTGTCTGCAAGGGACACCAAATCTAAGGCCCGCGCCGTCCGGTACACCAATCAAACAGGAAGTGACCTCTTGACCCGGATATTTATCAACACTCTGGTTCTGGATTCTGGATATGCTTTGCCTCTAAGAGCCAATCAGTGGGTTACACAAGGCTTTAAAAAAAAGTGTACAAATTGGTTGTGAATATTACTTTCTTAGTTCACCTGACTTCACTCGTTATGGATTACACACATAAACACACGCACACACACACACACACACACACACACACACGTTGCTCATGTGCGGTCCGATTTGAATACACTCACATCCTGTTTGGATGGTGTAACCTTTTCATGTGAACAATCTCCCAGTCAGTCATTGTCTTCACTTAGTGTGGGATCGCACACACACACACACACACACACACACACACACACACACACACACACACACACACACACACACACACACACACACACACACGCGCTGCTGGCGCCAGCGGCCTGCTGCAGTGTGTTGACGTGAGGACGTCGGCCTCCTGAAGGCCGCTCTCTGACCCCCTCCTCTCCGCTGGCCGTTAACCTTTTGCCGATGAGCTTCACTGAGTCAATTTACTGAAGATAAATAAACCCATCGCACGCCGTTTTCAACAAAGACGGCCTTTGGTGAAAAAAATACCTCCCATGAGAGAGAGCGAGAGAGAGAGAGCGAGAGAGCGAGAGAGAGAGAGAGATCATGACATTGTAACAACCCCCTAAAACAAACCCCCTCTGTCTTTTGTCCCGGTGGCATTTCCACTGGTAATAATATCTCAGCCTGAAAATAGCTGCTGGGGGGGGGGGGCGGCGCCATGTGTGCCGCCGCGGGAATGTGGGCACAAGCGAGCCGCATTCCCCCGGGCCTTGTCTTTCACTGGCAGTCAGAGAACGGGTCGGTCGTCAGGGAGAGAGAGAGAGAGAGAGAGAGAGAGAGGTAAAGAAAAGAAAAGAGGACGAGTGTCGGAACACAGCGGGTCGCTCGGCCGCCCGGTGACCTCCCGGCGCCATGGTGAAGTGTCTGATCCGGATCAAGACCACGGTGAACGTCCAGCTGCGCATGGTCAACCACTGCTTCCGCGATGTGAACGTGCGCGTGCTGTCCCTGGGGCCCCGGCTCTTGGGCAAGGCACTGGGGTTCCTCCCGCTGTGTCCCGCGCTGCCCCCCCCCGGGGGTTCTGCTTCCTCCGCCTCCGGGACCCCTTCAGGACTAGCCCCGCCTCCTCGCCTCCCCGGCCGCAGCCCGCCGGCGGCCAACGTCGCAGGTAAAGCCTCCTGGTGGGGATCTGAGAGTCTGAGCTGAGGGACGGGAAGTTCAGGGGGAAGCTGTGGTCATCAGATCCCAAAACTCACACTAATATAATAATGAACTAGAACGAGCACTCAATAGAGCGCATACCTTCGCATATCACAAGATTGGGCATTGAATTATGAACATTTTGGCATTAATTGCATGCCAATTGGATATAAATTAAAAGTGCTATAGTAAAAATAAGATTTCGACCTTTCCATGACCTTGACCTTTGACCCGATCTATCCCAAAATCTAATCAAATGGTCCCCGGATAATAACCAATCATCCCACCACATTTCATGCGATTCGGTTTAATACTTTTCGACTTATGGGAATAACACGCATACAAATACACGGCTATCAAAACATTACCTTCCGCATTTTCAATGCAACGGTAACAACACATTTATTTTATACGGCGCCTTTCAAGGCAATCAAGGTCGCCGTACAACTCGTTAAAACAGTTTAAAGGATGGACACAATTTTAAAAAAGAGCAACCACAAGTCAGGCAGAGGCAGCCTTAAAAAAGATGAGTTCTGAGTTCTGAGTTCTGAGTTCTGAGTTTTGAGTTTTGAGGTGGGTTTTGAAAAGAAAAGATTGAGTCAAGATTGAGGGCGTTCCAGAGGCGAGGGGCCGAGCGGCTAAAGGCTCTCCACCCCAACATCACATCAACTTGTGTAATTATCTAATTTGTTGAGTCCAACGCTGATGTCATCACGCTGTATAGCTTCCAGAGAAATGGGAGGATCGTGGTGTGTGTGTGTGTGTGTGTGTGTGTGTGTGTGTGTGTGTGTGTGTGTGTGTGTGTGTGTGTGTGTGTGGGGGGGGGGGACGACGACAATGAGTCACATTCACTTTACAGTTTTATTTAATTTAGAAATAGACTAAATGACAGGAGGATGGGCTCCGTCTCTCGGTCATGACCAGCTGACCAGCTGTTGCCGTGTACTTGAATACTCCCGGTAAGCCAGGTCAAAGGTCAAAGGTCAAAGACACTGAGCACATCTCGGCTTTAACAGAATGAACTCTTCCTCTTTTAATCGCCTAAACAAAACAGGGTCCGGCTCTTTAGCGTCATTGACTTCTCACATGTATCCCGAGGTGGAGGTACGCTCCAGAAGCTTCCGTCAGCCGCTCACTCAAAACATGTCCGCTCTGGCGTTTGGTTCATTAAAGGCTTTGTTTCTCTTTTTATCTTCTCTGTTTATCTTTTACAGCGTGTTGTACTTTTTTATCTTTTAAATGTTGACGTGTTTTGACCTGTTATTGAATAAATGTTTTAATTCACTACTAACTGCACTTTGTGACACTTTAATTACGTACTATTCACCCACTTCCTAACTCACTCACTCACTTCCTTATTACTTACTCACTCACCCACTCACTCTTACTTCCTTACTCACTCACTTCCATATTACTTTCTCACTCACTCACTCAGTTCCTTTCTTACTCACTCACTCACTTCCTTATGACTTACTCACTCACCCACTCACTTTCTTACTTCCTTACTTACTCACTTCCGTATTACTTTCTCACTCACTCACTTCTTTTCTTACTTCCTTACTCACTCATTTACTTATTCACTCACTCCGTTATTACTTACTCACTCACTCACTTCCTTACTCACTCATTTACATACTCACTCACCCACTCACTTTCTTACTTCCTTACTCACTCACTTCCTTATTACCTAATCACTCACTCACTCACTTCCTTACTCACTCGCTTACTTACTATCTTATTCACTTGCTTCCTTACTTTCTTACTCACTCGCTTCATTACTTTATTCCTCACTCACTTCCTTCCTTCCTCACTCACTTCCTTCTTCACTTTCTTCCTTCCTCACTCACTCACTCACTTATTATTTAATCACTCACTCACTCACCCACTTCCTAAATCACTCACTCACTTCCTTATTACTTACTCACCCACTCACTTTCTTACTTCCTTACTCACTCAATTCAATATTACTTTCTCACTCACTCACTCACTCACTTCCTTACTCACTCACTTCCTTATTACCTAATCACTCACTCACTTCCTTACTTTCTTACTCACTCGCTTCATTACTTTATTCCTCACTCACTTCCTTCCTTCCTCACTCACTTCCTTCTTCACTTACCCACTCACTTTCTTACTTCCTTACTCACTCAATTCAATATTACCTAATCACTCACTCACTCACTTCCTTACTCACTCGCTTCATTACTTTATTCCTCACTCACGTCCTTCCTTCCTCACTCACTCACGTCCTTCCTCTGTGGCTGTGTTCCAGGCCTGGAGTCGCTCCGGGACAGCGCTCACTCCACGCCGGTGCGCTCCGTGTCCCACGGGGACTGCTACCTGTCGTCCCGGGGCCGCTCGGCGGACGAGGCCGCCAGCACGTCGGCGGTGATCTCGGACGAGGCCTACAGCCCCTCGGACAGCGTGCTGCCCTCCCCGGTGGCCGAGCGCGGGATGGACATGCCGTCGGCGCGGCACCTCAACGGCGCCGCCTCGTGCAGCGCGGCGGCCGAGCGGCGGCCGGACGCCGGCGCGGCGAAGGAGGGCCACGCGGCGGACTCCTCCTCCTCCTCCTCCTCCTCCGGCGGGGGCGGCAGGAGAGCCCCGCGCGCGGCGGCCGCGGGCAAGCCGTCACCGCCCAGCGACGTGGAGGAGCTGAACAAATTCATCCTGAGCGTGCTGCGCCTGTTCCTGGTCACCATCGGGCTGCTGTTCGCGCTGCTGCTGCTCCTCATCGTGCTCACCGAGTCGGACCTGGACATCGCCTTCCTGAGGGACATCCGCAAGACGCCCGAGTTCCAGCAGTTCCACTTCGAGTACTTCTGCCCCCTGCGGCGCTGGTTCGCCTGTAAGCTCCGGTGGATGGGGGGCTTCCTCGTCAGTAAGTGAGGGGCGGCGGGAGGAGAGGGACGGATGGAGCCCCCTTTCACGTGACATCCACCCGGGAAGAGCGTCCTGTCCCCGGCCTTGTTTATTATGTTTGACCATCACTGCGAGATTTGAAGGAGGAAAACAAATACGCATTTTATTTTGAAAATTCAGGTCATTTCAAGGTATTTTTTTTATTTTTTACACTAAAGCCACAATAACAGCGTTTGATTTAAACACTGGGGGGAAAGGTACAAGCAAGTCAAATCGGTTAATAGTTGCCTTTTATTTTTGTATTAATTTATACATACGTTGCAATATTGTTGTTCAGACACGATGAGCCTGGTGTGTTGTGCTGTGTGTTGAGAGTTTGAGTTGAGTATTAAGAGAAGATGGGGGAGGCAGTGGAGCTCATTGAATTTTTCATATTTCAAAGCCAACGACAACATTCAAATTCATAATGTTATTATGGTCCCTGCTATGAGATGGAAAACTGCAGCTTTGAGATGTTTTATAGCGTCTGAGGGGTTTAGAGAAAGTGTGAAATGGAAAACTAAGCAGCATTACTGACTGTAGATCAGAGTCAAATAACACTTGCAAACATTATAATAGTATTATATTCAAATTTGAGTACATACAGTACAATCCATTTTACTGTATGTACTCATTTGACCTGGAAAACAACTTTTTACTGCTTTTAGATGATTGAAAACGTCTACAAATTGTCCTAATGTGGTATACAACCCCAAACATGCTAATAATGACTTGCTGTAGCTATTTGACCCAGGGGTCATGTTGGTGCTGCCCTGTTAAAATGGCTTGAATTATCATTTATTTGTAATAAGTGTGATTAGATTGTGGTCCGACATCCATTCATCGAGCCATTAGAGCACCGATGACGTTTTATTGTCCGATGACTATAAATTCTGGATAATTGTAAGGTTATGAGTAAGGAGGTGGTAGGTTCACTTAAAAAAAAAATCTCATAGCTACAACGGACTTCAATGTGTAAGGAACAGTAGTTGTGATTGGACGACGTGAGTGTAGTGAAGTGTTCGGTTAGTTTGACTCCCACTGTGTAGAAGTTTATCTTGATGTGCAATACTGTTAATATAAAACAAAAAAAGATCCTTTCCATGCAGTGAAATTTGACCTTGTTTTAAATTTTGTTAAAGTGCAAAAAATTATCGCTATATTCCCCTTCTGCGTTATTCGGTTAAGAGATTTTAGTTCATGTGGAGTGAAGGTCGTAGAGCTTTACTTTTTAGCCCTGCTGTGTTCAAAGTGAAGCCTTCATCTGTAAAGGAAACATTTAAATCACATTTTTGTACAAACTGACGTCTCATCACGGTGGTTTTAATGGACGTAAAGCATCATTTATTTTAAAGTGGGTGTATAGTTACCGTCAAGTTTACGTCCCACAGCAGTCTTCATCGTCACACCTACCAAAGAAACGTGTTAGTCTGCTCTCCTTCTCTAGCCTTATTACATATTATTATTATGTCACAGTTTAGCTGCAGTGTGTCTTTACAGCTCAGAGCAATCAATGGAAAACCAGAACGTGTTAATTATTGGTCCTCTCAGCCGAAAAGTGGGATCTAAAAGGTATTCTGTGTCAGTGGAGAGGCTCAACATGTGTGTGTGTGTGTGTGTGTGTGTGTGTGTGTGTGTGTGTATATATATATATAATATATATATATCAATATACCTAGAAAGAAAAATGTATTTTTTTGTTGAGGAATGGTATAGGATGCTGATGGACAGAGGTTTAGGCAGTTTTTTGGAATGTTACCATATGAATGTGCACATCTTTCCCAAAAGGTTGGAGGTCAAAACCAAACGGTATTAAATAAATACCTGGTCTTTGAATATTGATTGGATTTTGGTACATAAATATTCATAAATGGTCAAATAAGTATTGATTCTGTGAGTTGGATAACTACAATTTTAAAAAGGTATTGATCAGATGAATTTATATTTAACATACATGTTATGGTTGGTTTTCAGACTTGATGAATGACTTGAAGGCAGACCATGTGATAACTGTCTTATGATTTGTACTTTAAAGTCTCATTTTATGTCTACGTGTATGACAAATGTAACATAATTTGAGCAATAAAGAGTTCTGAATAATAACCTCGAACAGCAAAGGAATGTGCTGAACATTCAAAACGTCCCTTTGAGGTGAAACGGTCGATGTTGTCGCGAGTCCCGTTTCATCGTTAACACCAGGCGCTCTTCCTCGACTCATTTAGAGAAACAGGAGTTCATGTGGAGGAACTGGAGGACAGAAGACCCGCCCACTCCACGCTGAACTGAGTTTGTACCGAAAATGGAAGTTTGTATTTTTGGCCGATTCAGACGGGCAGCAGTAGCATATTCCAGTACCTGGACGTCTCCTCTTAGGCTGCAGTTTGTTTTCATTCACTGGTTCTGATACGGAGACGTCTGTAAGCATGTGTTCTGCTTTTATTACCTCCAAAACAAGACGGCTCATCCCCAACCACCGACTCGAGACTTGTGTAATTATTTGTTTATGAATAAACAATCTATTCTTGACATGTGGCAGCTGGTGCGTCTACAAGTTCAATCGGGAATTCACAGAGGGAACAAACCCAAATTGAGGTTTTTCAGTAAATGGTAAAAAAATATTCCTTTGCACAACTAAATTATCACTCACTCAATGGTTTAGTGTAAAACAAATATTTTTATTCCATTAACTTAAAATTTACTAAATAAATAAAACATGAAAAAACCAGGGATCAATCACACTTTTCTAAACACGAGTAATAAACACTAATAAGCAGATATGAGAACATTAAAAGTCAACACAGTCCTTCAGTCAATCAGAGTTATTCTTTGCTGATGAGCAAACGTAGCTTTGATGCAGAAAAGCACAAATAAATCTGAGAACTACGAACTTAAGAGGAACTTTCCACTGCGACAAAACCCCGAAACAGGAACCCAAATCTAGACCGAAGTGGCTTCAAAAGTCCAGACCTCTAGTTATCCAGGCACCGCTGCCTGCTCAGTCCCATGGCCCTGCCACACACGGCAGAATAGTTTGTATTGTAACCATGACAACACTCTTAAAGGATATGGAGATCCAGAGCAAACGATAAGAGACGACGGTAACGACCGATATCCAGCTACACTGTGCGAACTTTGACTCGTGTAAAAACGTGCATCCTTCGAAGGCAAACTAAAACGCGTCTCCGAACGATATTCCGGTCTTCACCTCAGTCGGAGAAGACGTGCAGGCGCCCCGACGCCGCGCAGCCCAGGAAGGCGTTCCTGGTGGGGTGGATGGCGATGGCCGACAGCACCTCGCGGAGGTCCCGCGGTCGATGAAGGAGTGCTGCAGCTCGCCGCTTTCGTGGAAGGCCAGCGCCATGCGACTCTGAAACACGCTGCCCACCACGAAGCAGTCCTCCCGCTTGGGGTCCCACACGGCCGACGGCTTGGTCAGGAAAGTCTGCATGTTGTGTCTGGAAATGAAGACGGTCATTTGAGACGCACAGACATAGAGGGCAAGAGGGCACAAGGCAGGGTTTCCAGGACTTTAAACCAAATTTCCGAGACCAAATTTGAAATCTTGGTAAAAACATGAAACATTTCAAAACATTTTACGTATTAAGAGCGTACGCCGGCTTATATTTTGAGCGTTTTTCTTTAAAAACATTAATTATTTCAAACTTGGCTTAAATGAATATGTGATTACAATCAATTTCCATGACTTTTTCCAAAACTTTTGCAATTTAAGTTTTTTCCATGACTTTTCCAGGCCTGGACATGACCATTTTAAAATTCCATGACTTTTCCAGGTTTCCATGACCGTGCGAACCCTGACAAGGTGAAATAAATAAGGGGATTTACCTGATGGACGTCACTAAGGGGGACGTCGTAGTCCTTGCAGCCGTGTCGTATATCCTGTCAAGAGTTCAGGATGCAATTTAGCCGGAATTGAAAAGTCAAGAACGACGAGTAACGCACAATTATTCAGAGCGCTGCGCCAGCTTCACCGTATGCGGTTATCCATACAGGTGGCGAGAACTCGGTTGCCGGTGCAGGGGGAGAAGTAAGCGCTCGTTACGCTTGAAGAGTGTCCGTGCAGCTGGGAGACGGCCAGGCTGTGAGTACTTTTTAGATATCTGCAGTCGTAAATATTCACGACCCTGAAGACGAAATACAAAACTTTCCTTTTAGTTTGTAAAAAAAAAAAAAAAAAAAAAGACCAAAAAAAAATGTTTTAGAACATCTCAATTTCTCCAGTTTATATTGAAATGTACAATTACCGTAATAAACAATTAGATAAAAATAAATAAATGGAATAGTTTTGTTTAACAAAATAGAATCTACATCTGTGACTCATCAAAGCACATCCACCTTCTGCAGCTAACAGCCCAACACTCACATGGCATTCTTTAGACAATGGAAAACAAATATTATTCAGGAAGTTCTTCCCAACACTTTCACAAGTTTCCACATCACTTTTACTTGTCCCCTGAAAAAAGCATTTTGTATAACTGAAATGTACATTTTACAGTTTCTCAATTAAACTTTTGTTTAACCTCTGGCAGTTTGCGGCTTATTTTTGTACCGTTTCAGATTATTCACTGGACTTGAACTGCTTACATTTAATTAAAAACTGGGAAAATACAGTAAGTGTTCTAAAACTTATGACAGGAAGTGTATATTAAACCAATAAATCAGACGTACTTGCTTGCTGCCACGGCAAAGTAGTGCTTCAGTGAAGGGTGGACGCTAACACAACGCACAGTGTTGGGGTCCAGCGAGTGGAGGGACTCGTGGGTGTTTCTGAGAGGAATAAAATCGGCATTATTTGACCAGAGTTCAAATAGTTTCACCCCGACTGTAATCCTTCGACAGTGAAGAGAGACTAAACCCTCGTGTTCATCACCCCGGGGTCCGTCTATCGACGATGGCGACGTCTCCCAAACGGCTCCCAACGACGAGCGTGAAGCAGTCGAGGGACATGAAGTCAAATGTTCTCAGGCCAACGATGGAGCCGTACACCTGAACACGCCCCGAGATGTTAGGCTCTTAAACGTTCGCATGTCGGCAGTTAATCTTAGAACTTTTACGACATTTTGAGAAACAAAAGCCATCTCACGTCATGAAATACGGCCTTCTCCACGTCCATGCAGCGCAGAGACCCGTCGTAGCTGAGGCTCAGCAGCTGGGTGGGCCGAGCCCTGCAGAACGCCACGCAGCCCACTGGCCCGCTGTGGGGCTCGAAGAGCAGCGCGCCGCCGTCGCCCCAGCCGCCACCCTGGAGGGAGAAGACAAATTTATAGACTTCATATGAATGAGATGAGGATTTAATGCTGCAACTTACTGATATTTTCCTTCCACAAAACCAGTTTTAAGAACACTTTCTGAATATTAGCCTCTCATTTACAGGTGAGAAACAAACTTTTATTTCAGACTCAAGGTCCAGATAGTACAAAACACTTAAAAAAAAGAATATAATCCATACAAAATCATAAGTAAAATACATAGAACTACAAATGCTTTATAAATGGGCAGATGTACCAATGCTTCTACAGCTGGGATTGGTAGCATGTAGTTCTAAACTTTATTTGATAAAACCATGATTTCATTTAGGGACTCGTCAAATAAAATTGTACATAAGATTTCTTAAAACAGCTTGTAAAGTATTGACTCCTGCAGCCACAAACATGTCTTTTCTTTTGAAAAATATGCAAATAAAACAAGAAAAAGCACATTTAACCGTTAACTAATGGATTTGTACAGCCAATGTTGTTTTGAGCTAGTTTTGGAGCTCAGTGCCCTCCAGTGGTCACATACAGATTTATAATATCATTAACATTAAGAAAAGGAGGAAGACAAAAACACACCACCAACTTCCAGAGTCCGATTTTCCCCAGTGTGTCTCCGGTGGCCATCAACAGGCTGCTGGCACAGGGGTGGAAGGCAGCGGAGGAGACGCGCTCCGTCTCCACTCGGCCCTCAGCGGCCCTCATGCTCTTCAGGGCCGCGCTGTACCTGCGTGAAAGATGTTACTTCCACCTGAAGAATATGTTAATCATAATCTCATCATAAGGTAAGTGATGGACTGAAATCATTTGAAAAGAATCTTACTCGTTCAGATCAAGCCACGTTTTTCTCGTCTCTGTTGAACCCTATGAAAAAAAAAGAGATATTATTTGATGTGTACAAATTGATTCTGGAGCAGCGTGAACCAACAATAATTATCAGCGTGCAAAGATGTAGGACAACATGTCAGACAGTGACGTTGTTGGTGTGTTCTCGGGGCACAACAGTCAACAGCTAAACATTTATAAAAACAAATAAATACAAAGTTATGCCAAGGGAGTCGTACCTTAGACCAGAGCTCCAGAAGTTGCGGCGGCAGCTTGCTTCCCTCTTCCATGTTGACTGGCTCCAGGGGCAGAGGACCAGGAGGTTTCTTGAGTTTTATCCAAGTAAAATAACTCAAGTGAGATATATAAAAACAACAGGAAATAAAAAGTAAAAATGCACTGCCGATTTATTTATAAAATTATAAAAATAATGTATTATTATTACTATTATTATTATTATTAACTATTTATCTGTAGCTACCCTTGGCGTGACCAGCAGCGGCCTGAGTTGAGAAGGAAGCGTCTCTGGCTCTTTATGTTGGAGACGACGGGATTTGCGAGGCGGCAGCGTTTCTTTTACAGCAGCCTTCGTCCTGCCAGAGGACAAAAGAGCATTGAAGTTACATGAAGACAGTCTAAAAGTGAAGTCCAACTACTTCTCTACAACAACAAAAAATGTTATAAATTGTCAGTGGTATGTAATATCCATCTGAAAAAAATATGGATATTACATACATTTTTAACCAATCAACTAAAAAGGCATCACTTACACTGGATATACTTTTTCTACGTTACACATTTCAAATAATTACCGGAAAAAGTAGAATTAAGAGCTCAGCATTGCCCGACCGTACCTTACGAGACGCCTCGGCGATGGCGTCGGCCGGTTCAACTGCCTCAACTCCTCAGTTGCCTTTTGAAAAAAAAGAAATATTAAATACTCATCCGACCCGTTCAAGGAAAGTAAGACGAATAATGCGATTCAAGAATTATATTTAAGACTAGATACTCTCATCTTTTTAGATGTTACTGTTAAGTATTAGCTATTCTTTAGTTTCTTTCAATGGAATTTAGACTATATATTTATTGAAGAATTGAAAGAGAAGGTCACAAGAGATTTGCAATTTCAGTAAATATTATCAGCCCTAAAGATTAGTGTCTCTACAATTAATCAGGACACAGCCTCTTCACTCTGCTGCTGTACTGACATCATATATTTTCTCTTTTCTCATTTAGCTTAATGGGACTACAAACTAAAAAGTCTGTCAAATGACAATAAATGAACACTTGTAACTCTGCCCCCGCTTACCTGGGACAAGTTGATGGATGACAAAAAAACTTTATTCTGTCTGATGTTTTCCAGACGCTCCAGTTCATACGACGACAATCCTCCGTTCGCAACCTGCGTTAAACAAAAAGAACACAGTCAAACTTTCTGGACACGCACACACACACACCTGTGCAGAGCTTTTCATACTTACAGATGAAGCCTCCTCATCACTATTTCCAACATCCTTTTTTGGGGGGTTAAAGTGTATCGACGTTCTTTTCTTTCAAGAAAAATAATGACAGGCTCGTTAGAAAGAAAACAAAAATTGAATATAAATATATTTGGTTTGATGCATTTCCATCTCCTACCCTTTTCTGATCGGGTCTTTGAACGCCAGCCGTTTCCGGCGAGTACTGGAAGCGTTTGGGTACCGTAACGTTGCGCGAAGACCGTCGGACCAGTGTGGGAGATTAAATGTTTTTTTAATTAACTGGTTTGGGTTTGCGTGCGTGAGGCAGGGGTGTCGTAGGAGTGGCCTCTCAGGACCCATGTCCACCAACTAGGAAATACACATTTCTACCGCTTAGACTCTTTCACGTTCTTTTTAATGGTAGGTTTTTTAAAGATTAAACACGGATGACTTAACTGTAAAATGCCATACCTGTTCGGGAGGCGGTAGTTTGTTGATACGGAGCGAGGACAAGAGTGAAGGACAAAGTAGGTGACTCTGTTGATGCCTGTTCAATATACTACTAACTGAAATATGTATTTGACGAAACGCTCAGATTAAGTTGTGATACTCTGAGCCGTCGCACATCTCTTGCATTTTATATTTAAGACTACGGCTCAACAGCTCTATCATCGTAGCTATGTTATATATAAAAACATATATTAATTAAATTATGGGCTTTCCAATGATGCCACGTGGGTCAGAGTGGGATGATGACAACTTCCTGAAACCCATTTTCTCTCAGTTCTCACATGAGGTACAGTGATAGTCCCCAGCTGCAGAGGGACGTCCCACAGTGAACAACAATAGTGCTACAATGAAACTCTTCAAAGAGCTTGTTGGCTTCCTCTGCAGTAGAAACAACCTTTGCAAGGTGTTACGTTTCGCACCTGCAGATATAGTACAGATCTCCATCTGGTGTTTGAATGTCATAGTTTGAGTTCAGATTATTTAGATCAGCAAAATATACAATAATCAGAATTCAACAAAAGAGTAATTTCCAGTTTTACCATATGATGCATCCTCACCCTTTATCCTGAAGGTGTCTGCTCTCCGCTTAATGACGTACTTGTCCTGGCTGGTTGAGCCCTCGGGATATTTGTTGTGGACCTTGAAATCCATAACTTATTGGATAACAGTAGGATCCATTCTACAACTACACTGTCTCGCTACCTCTGTTCTGTGAAGTATTTATTGTAGTTAGTAGTATATTGAACAGGCATCAACAGAGTCACCTACTTTGCCCTTCACTTTCGTCCTCGGCGTATCGACTAACTACAGCCTCCCGAACAGGATATGGCATTTACAGCACAGTTACGTGTTTATTCTTTAAAACATACCATTAAAAAGAACATGAACGAGAGGCTAAGCGATTATAATTGTGTATTTCCTAATTATTCAACAAGGGTCCTGAGAGGCCACGCCTACGAAACCCCTGCCTCACGCATGTGCACCAAAACCAATCAATTAGAAAACTGTTAATTCCACACACCTGTGTCTCGAGCCCCCCAGGTATAATGTCCTACAAGGTGTGCATTATAAGTAATTAAGAGTTTCATAAGCAAAACTACTCAGTTTATATATGTTTTCTTACAAACGTGACATTTGCGCTCAAAACATTTCTTAGGGGGTTTGCGTAAAAAAGATATCTAAGCTAGCTTCATAGAAGCATGATTCAACTTTTCAACACGTGTTCACGAAACTAAAAACATGGTTAAAAAAAACACGCTTAAAGCAGCGAAATGACATTAAACGTATGTTATCATTAAATTCGTTAAATAGAAAAAAAATTATAAATAAAAGAAAAAAAGGAATTTGGCGTTCACTCACCTGTAACTGCCCCTCCACCACATCCTTGTGTGTTGCTCGTCTCTTCTTCATATTAGTGCACTTATATAAGTGAGTTTTAAACTTTTATTTCAAGAGAAATGGAAGAAAGTGAACAACGCGACACTCCCAATGGTCGGCCGAAATGTTTGTAACAAGCCACGCGCCGCACGGCGGAAACGTTGTGGAGCTGGCCCCGCCCCTCGGGGTTTCTGAGACTGAATATCACATCTCATTGGTCTTCTTCACATGTCATCAGAATAAAGGGGCGGTTCTCATTCGACCAACAGCCAATGAACGGCCTTACATTTTGACGTCTCTTCTCTTGGCTTCAGGCTTCAACTGAGATAAATGGCGCCACCTGTTGGCAGAACCAGGCTGGAACATGACAACTATTTTTTTAATGCATGAAAGCAGGCCTAAAAGTAAAGTTTAAAACAATTCACTGACTCACATTGCCAGCTTTAATAGAAAACAAGTCCTCAGTTGACAAACACCCACGCACACACACACTTTATAAATACTTACTTTATACATTTTAAAAACGGCAATAATATAATGGAAGACCCATAAGCATAAGGAGGAGATTTCTTTATTAACAAAACATGGAGAAATTGAAACATCTGAGCCGACTCCTCAATGTACCTTTTGTGCATGGCCATCCTTAAAGTGTGTTAATCGGGTCGAAGAAGATAGAGACCTGTGGAGGAGGAAGCTGGGCCTCGTCTTTGAAGACTTTCAGAGTTTTACAAACACATGATTTTGTCTTTTCCGGAGACATGAAGCAGCCTTTTATTAAAAAATTAAGTAAATGTCCCATGGAAGATTTTCCATAACATATCTTTGATCTACCGAGATGCCTGTTGCTCAGCGTAACACCATGTCAACATCACTTTATATTAAATATTGGTAAAGTGGCTACTTCTGATATTTTTCCCAATGCTGATACTTAATAAAAAAGTACAGCATGGTAGCGACAGCACAGGAAAACGTTATATGATTGAACACATTTCCCGAGGAGCAAAGTTAACAGATGAAAACTTCCAACCTTAAAACAAGGAGAAGTAAACGAGTTGACAGTGTGGCACAAATGTGATTTAAAATGATTTTAAAATGTGATTTAAAATGTTTTGATGTACATAATGTTGGGGAATCAAACCACGTCTGATGTTAACCCTTCAAACTAAAGGCAGAGGGTAGGACGCGCATGCAGCCAGGCCGCACATGTTGGTTCCTCGCTCGATCAAAAAATATCTGTCGGAATAAAAAAAAAAAAAGGTGGCTGTGATCACTGGAAGCTTTCTTAGTAATTGGAATAAGCCAAAACGTATCATTTTTGGTAGACTAGAATCACAATATTAATATATTTATTATGCGTAAATAATAGACCAAAAGTAAACTTTTGGTACATTATAATCACAATATCAATATATTCAGAATTTGATTATACTATACCAAAAGTATATCTTAGGTATACTATTAGCACACTATACATATATTAATAATGTGATGTTAACATATTTGTAAAATACTCAAAATATATATAAAATATCCTTAAAATACAATAAAAATATAATTTAAGTGAACTATCGGCGTGCATATTAGCACATACACAGTCATGTACTTAAATTGTACAAAGTATACTTTAAGTTGTTCCAATTTAGTACAAAAATGTATACTAAATAAACTTCAAATAGTACATCATTAAAATGGAATCACAACTTAAATATGTTAGGTACAAAATGAGTTGTTCCAAAATAACACACTTTAAGTATACTTCCTATTATAGGGCTTCAAGTACACTAAACTATGCTAAGATTAAATATACTCAGCACCTGGGAAGTCACCACACTGAAACACACACACACACACACACACACACACACACACACACACACACAGACACACTATATTTACCCGTCCGTCCCCCAGTCGGCTCCCCAAGAGTTCTTCACGATCCAATACGGCGTGCCGCTCTCGTCGGCGCCGTAACCCACGGCGTGGTTCACCTCGTCCGTTGTGTTCTTGCACTCGGTGCTAAACACACAAACACTTCTCGATCAGTGGCGTTCATGTGCTTTGAGACGTGGGCCGGCTGTCATCCTGCCTTTATGCAATCAGGTGTTTTTTGGAGCCGTTTCTGTAGATATGTGTATGCACACACACATAAACGGTCTAATATTATCACTGTTGTGATGGAGAGGACAGAAAGCTGAGTGAACGCTCATAACGGGAGGCGCCGTAACAAATGAGCCGTCGGATCTTCACAGCGGTCGGCTCGTGAATGAGCTTCTCTGTTAGGGACGAACATGTCGCGCCCCAGCAGGAAGTTCGCTGTCATAGAAAAACTCAAAGAAGACACAAAGCAAGAAGTAAATACAGACATTGTTCAA
This sequence comes from Liparis tanakae, assembly GCA_036178185.1. Lineage (NCBI taxonomy): Eukaryota > Metazoa > Chordata > Actinopteri > Perciformes > Liparidae > Liparis > Liparis tanakae. The sequence goes on along the minus strand of CM070104.1, from coordinate 3,857,471 downwards.
AACATTCACATTTACAGTATTTTTCGTGGAAAAGTTGCAAATAAAACGTGGTTGACGATGTGATGGAAAACGACTCTGGTCACCAATGTTGAAGCAAACAGGCAAAAAGTGGTAAAACAGCACGAAATCATTAAAAAGTATGAAATAAATATACCGTTCGAAAGTTTGGGGTCACACAGACAATTTTGTGTTTTCCATGAAAACTCTCACTTTTATTTATCAAATGAATTGAAAAAATAATATAAAATATAGTCAAGATATTGACAAGGTTAGAAAATAATGTTTTTTATTGGAAATATTAATTTTGTTCTTCCAACTTGTCGCTCAAAGAAGGCCAGTTTTAAAGCTTCTCCCACCAACATAACTGTTTTCAGCTGCGCTCACATAAAAAGGGTTTTCAAGGGTTTTATAACCCTCCGTTATTCTTCTAAGGCGATAACACAATGTACCACTAGAACACTGGAGATGGGCCTCGATACACCTATGTAGAGACTTCATTAGAGACCAGAGAATAGTCATCTACCACATCAACAAGGTATAGAGTGTATTTATGATTAATTTAATGTTATATTTATAGAGAAAACAGAGCTTTTCTTTAAAAAATAAGGACATTTCAAAAATGTTTGGACCCCAAACTTTTGAACCATAGTGTATGTTATGTTCTAATATAGGCACGAGTAGATTTCTGTCACGTTGTCACAAGTCTTCCTCCTACTTAACCCTAAGGGGAAAAGTACGCTATTTTAAGGGAATGGGCGGATCTGATATTGCGTCCCTACTTAATATGATTAAAACCCACCAAGAACGGCAAATGTATCATAAAAGAAACCAAAACGGTCAAGAGCGGACACCAAATGTTATTATTAGATCAAATTCAATGCGGCATTTACGCTGCAACAGACAAAACAAACATGCCCAAATAACAATTAACCCCTGACAAAGTACAATTCCATCCCCGGATCCCGGCAGTCCCGAAGTCTCTTAATGTCCTCAAAAATAAACTCAATGACACAACAATCCCCAAAAGCCGGCAAACCAAGTTCAAGACAGGCGGACAGCCATCAGCTAAGATGTAACTGGTTGCCTCCGTAATCCTCTTTTCATGATTAAACTTACATGCTTGTGGATTAGTCGACAACAAACATTCCCATTCTTCCATTGTACATATTGTCATAGCACAACACGCGGGTTATTTCTGAACGACAGCGAACACCTGTTGACGTATTGGACGTATTAGCTCACCTGGTGTAAACACCTTCTTTGTAGTGCATGAAATCAGCCGTGACATCGTAGCCAAAGGACACGGGGTTGAGCCGCGCCACCGCGTCAACCATGGCCTTCTCGTCGTACTGATGAACAGGAATGGCACAAGTATAAGGAACTACTTGGTCTTTTTGTCTCCGAAATAGTTGTTTTTTATCTTAACCAACACAGATGTGGTTAACTGTACCTGACGTGTGACTTTTGTGACCAAGCATTAATTTCTTAAAGCAGGCTTCATACACACCTGTGGAGGCCGTGAGAGGTCATCTTTGTAACGGGGTTCATACACATGTGGACGATGGATTACCGGGACTTTAAACCAAATTTCCATGACCAAACATTTAGTGAAATCTCCGTGTATACAGATGTATAAACCTTAGATGACACAAATGAATGAGACAACAGTTTGATTAAAAAGAATGAATATGTATATATACATTTTTATTCTTTTAATCAAACTGCGTAAATGAACCGATGAATATAAGAAATTTCCATGATTTTTCGAAATATATATTTTTTTTCAAGGACTAATTCAGGCCTGGAAATAACCATTTTAAAATTCCAAGACTTCTCCAGGTTTTCCATGAGCGTACGGACCCTGTTAAAGGACACTTTAATGTCTTAAACTTGTTCACTCACTCTCGTTATGTTGACGACATCCAGGACGAAAGCAGCGGCAAAGGCCGCCTCGAAGTGGCAAGAGTCATCCTAAAAATAAAAGTAAACAGAAACAAAATCTGACTTTATAAAAAAATATTTTACATACAAAAATTATAATAATGAGATGTTACTCCAGAAAAGTGACATACGTATCCTTTGTAGGGATAGTCGTCCTCGGCCATGAGGCCCTTGTTGTATTTGATGTACTCGAAGGCCTGGCTGGGGAGGCCCCTGAAACACACCAGCTGTAGTGATTAATGGGTTAATATTCCTTTTATTACGATAACTGTAGTGGCCATTTGTCCAATAAATCAAAAACAAACATAAATCAAATTGCCACCGACGCTCCATGGAGTTTGTGGTCTAGCCAAAAGAAAGCGTTGTCCGCTCAGGATTCTGTTTGTTTGACAATTTATTGAACTAAACAAACAAAAAGAACAAAAAAAAAGGAACCCCTCACGCTGCCTCCCCATAGGCCTACCCAGGTGCATGCTGGTCCTGTACCTGCCTACTGCTACATACAACCACAGGTGGCCACAGTATTACGCAGTTAGCGAACAAATGAACAATCAAAAGACAAAATATATGTAAACAACAACATCAATAATAAATGAAACTAAAGAACTTTAAAAATATCACAAGAAAAAGCTATTCTGAGACATCAGAATATCTAACCTAAATAAGCATACAACCTGAATGATTAAAAAATACTATTTGCCAATAAAATAAATAAATACTAATATAAGATAAATAGCTCCAACTAATGACTTATAACATTGTTTCAAAATGAACAAATTCTATCACAGGTCACTAAACTTGTAAACTTTAACCTGCTGTAAATTCACTTTACAGGTTCACTGCCTTGTGTATATGATTAGTTCTGTATATTTAGTATTTTAATATTAGTATTCAGTATTTTTATTGTGTTTTATGTTTTATTTGTATTTTTATTAATGCTCTAATGTGCACCCGCTGCTGTGACCGTGAAATGTCCCCACTGTGGGACATTTAATAAAGGAATATCTAATCGTATCTTACCCCATGCATCCATGATTGTTGAAGTCTGAGGCACAATCTATCAGCTGCTGCTCGGACTGGGGAAGAAAGAAGACTGAGTTATGCTTTTATACCAAAAAAGCAATAGTTCTGTACTACTAAATCACCAAAGAGGACAAACCACAGATCCAACTGTGAAATAGAGATGAAAGAACCTCGTGTGAGATCCATAAAGACGGACCGGATGGTCGCAAACCCACCAGAGATATTAGCTTCCCGGTAGCGATAGCATTCACTGACTCCAAACAGCCAGTGGTGGAGAAGGTCCAGCAGCTTCCACAGCGACCCTGCAGACATGCACACACACACACACGCACACACACACACACACACACACACACACACGAGAAAACACCTGTGATCTACTTCTGTTAAAAAGAGGGAACTTCACATAAAAGGTCTCGTGAAATAAGAATAGCGTGCTGTGTCTCTGGCGAGGAGCTTGTTGTCAAGTCTGCAAGTCTGTCATTTTATGCTCATTTTTAATGTCTGCTCTAAATTAGCATTGAAACAATGTATTTAAAGCACATTTGATAAATACAGAGTTTAAATATACCACATTGTTTGTAATTAGTATATAAAATTATTCACACTATTATTTTTATAGATTAATTGTATACTAAAAGCATACTTGTGCTATACTATAATCACATAATAAATATATTAATAATGTGAATATAGTATACCAAAAGTAAATATATTAATAATATGATTATAGTATACCAAAAGTAAATATATTTTTAATGTGATTATAGTATACTAAAATTATACTTTTAGTATAAAATTAATAAATACAAATAATGGAGTAAATAACTTTTCTTACTAATTACAAACAATGTGGTATATTTAAACTCGATATTTATCAAATGTGCTTTAAACACATTGTTTCAAAGCTAATTTAGAGCAAATACATTTCAAAATATACAAAAAACATGTTTGAAAACAAAGTTTAAAGAAGTACATTGAAGTATAGTATATTTTAAATGTACTATTGATATTTTAAGTATATTTTAAATATATTAAAGTATATATTTGTTTCGCCTGGTCATTTCACCTCAAAAAACTATAACTACATTACATTACATGACATGTCATTTAGCAGACGCTTTTATCCAAAGCGACTTACAATAAGTGCATTTCAACCTAGAGTACAAACTAAGAACAACAAGAATACAGAAAGTAACATTTCCTCATCATAGTCAAACTACAAAAGTACCATAATAAGAGTCATTCAAGTGCTACTAAAGTGCAAGTCTGTGTTTAATCCAGATATAGTCGGAAAAGGTGCCTTTTCAGTTTTCGGCGGAAGATGTAGAGACTTTCTACTGTCCTGATGTCAGTGGGGAGCTGGTTCCACCACTGAGGAGCCAGGACAGCAAACAGTCTGGATGTAGAGTGATGAGCTCGAGATGACGGAGTCACAAGTCGGTTGGCTGTTGCCGAGCGGAGCGAACGTGCCGGGGTGTACGGTGTGACCACATCCCGGATGTAGACGGGGCCCGATCCGTTCAGAGTAACTAAATGTTTGACTGGTTTAACCGAGGAAATGAAACATGTTGGTTTTATTTTCAGTTCTCACATATAAATCAAAAATAGTTGAAAGAGGAAATAAAGAGCGTTCCTCTTCTGTTATGACGGCTGCTGGTGACGAGTTGTTGATAAGCACACTGTGAAATGAGGTGCACGTTTCATTTCCCTCTATAAATTACCAGTGAAGTTAATGCATATGCTTGGATGACTGTCCGGATGAATGTCCAGAGGTGTTATTGTTTTTATCGGCCCAGCGCCATGTCGGGGTACCTGGTTCTTCACGGGAGTCACAACGTTGCCCTTCGTCCTCCAGTCCACGAAGTCGGGATAAGGACCCGCCCTGCCGACATGACCCCCTTTAGTAGCTGAGCAGTTCTACAGAAGACCAGAACCAAGAAGATTGTCATAAGAAAAAAAATGTATTGTTGTGTGAAAAGCACCAGCCGCCATAACGTGTGATGTTAAATGTGTCATGTACCTGAGGCTCTGTCAAAAGATAGGACTTCCTGAACTCCTGAAATGTCATGTCTGAGAACTGATTCAAGCCCACTGGATTTGAAAATAAAAAAAAACATTGTGAGGACGTGTACGTCTTTCATAACGTTATAAAATACCACACCTTTTAAAAGAGTGGTAATAATCTATATATGACACGTTATGAGACTCTACTGTACTTGTGAACGAGTGATTCCCGGCATTGTGGTGATCAATGTTCCTCTTGTTCTCAGTGAATATGCGAAGCCGGTGGTGATACTCCTCGGGGTCATAAACGTTGTTGAACTGCAGGTTAAAGACAGAAGAAGCTTAATAATAAAATATATAAAATAAAGAATTCATTAAGCGATTAAAATCAAACTGACTGTGAAGTATAAATGTCAGTAGCATTGTTATCATGTACATACATACCTGTGACATCCACAGCTTGAATTGATATTCCTCTGATGGGACACAGAATGAAGCCGTCTGTTAATAAAACAGCCTATAATCAACATTTAAAACACTCAAGTTTAGTCCTGAAGTCATCAGTGAGGGCAACGTCGTACTTTCACTCACACGTTAGTTTTAACTGCTTCACTTCATGGTATTAGTGACCCAACTAAACTACTCTTCAAGGTTCAAGGTTCAATGTTTTTTATTTGCCATTTGTGCCTCGACCAACAGTCCAGACACATTGGAATTGTTTTGCAGGGCTCTCCGAGTCAACAGAGGTACAAACACACTATATTAATAAGACAAAATATAAAAACAAACTGTACATAAGGTGGTAGAATATACATTATTAGGTTCATTAAAAAAAAAAAGATTATCAATATAAAACAGCAGATGGCAGAGGTTAATAAATACATAGGCTAGTGCTGAGTGCTGTTCCTGTTCCTCTAAAGGAGGAATTTGTAGTTTTCACTTTCCTGCATTTATCTGGCAACTTCAGTTGACCAGTTGATATAATATATTGCACAGCACAAACAGTAGGCTCTATCAAATTAGCTTCACATAGAAACGTGAAATGATACTTGCAATGCATCAAGAGCTTGATAATAATCTAATAATACACTATATATGTATGTAAGTGACATTTCTTATAAACTAAAGGCTGTTTACTTGTAGCTTAACGGGACGTTTTTTATGTTGCAGAATTTAATCAGAATAAGATTGTGGCAACACAAGGAATTTTACAACATATATATATATATATAGTATGTATATATTAATATATATATATATATATATATAAATAAACATACATACTATATATATATATGTAAATATTAATATATCTACATATCATATATTTATATATATATTATGTAAATATTAATATATATACATATAAATATGTACATACTATATATTATATATGTATATATTTATAAATACATCATATAGTATACATATATTATAAATGTGTATATATATATTAATATTTACATATATAGAATATATATTATATATTTAAAGTATGTACATAGTTGTGTATATATATATACATATATATATATGCAAATATCAATATATATGCACAGTACGTCAATATATGTATATGTATATACACATATATATTACATATATATATATATATATATATATATTATTTTTTTAATACTTACATACATATAGAATATGGTTAAAGTCAAGTGTTATGTGAGGGTCATGTCTAAAGGAGCTGCTTAATACGAATTCCACAATAGTTCATGACAGAAGAACTATATATGTGTGTATCATAAACATTCATATTATATCTGTTCACACTTATTTTATTAATTATCTGCCAACAAATTGGTTTCAACAAGATATGAGTTCACACGTAAGCGACGCGGACTTTGCAACCGAAAATAAAGTAAACAAACGACAAACAACCGTTAAACTCCACGAGTTCTGACTCACCTTCAGGTAAAACGACCGGTGTCAAATGAACTAAACTAAAAACGGTGGAGAAAAACCACAAAACACCGACGAGCGCCATACTTTCCTCCCCGTACTTTCCCCCCCGGACCGTCGACTGCAACAAGCCGCGAGAGCGTCACGCGAGCCGGCTGCTTTTCAAGGTAACACCTTTTTCCCCTCGGTCCCCCCCTCTATATAGTCCCCTGGTAAAGCGTCCTCATGCGGCGTGAACAAACAAAACAGCCCCGAAGACACGTCTCCCCCTGAGAAAGAAATAGATTTATTAACAAGAGGTAATCAGGAAAAGAATACACTTTTATACAAAACTGGAAATACTACTCAAGCTGTTGAAATAGACCGAAAGATAGTTCTCATACCACGGGGTATTGCTCGCTGCAAACACCGGAAGTGCCTGTTTAGAGGGTTAAAGATTCATGTGCAAGGGTGGGGGGGGGGGGGGGGTTAAATAAATACAGTACACATACTGTTCTAGATATATATCTCGATTTGAACACGTGAAAGTGGTACATGCCTGCCACTTAAGCTATAGGTGTTTTATTTTAATTTTTTATACAAAGCCTGTAAAAAATACCTATAAATATTCCAAGAATAAGCACAATATTACTACTGTATAGTTCCCGCTAACACATTCCGAATAGACAGGGCACAGATTGTGTTACACTCACAAGTTGTTTTCAACATTTGCTTTTCATCGTACACGGGGAAAAGTTATCACAGAGTTGGAACGATCATGAGGATAACACGTTTCGAGGGATATGTTTTTTTTTTAAACTCATTGCAACGTTAGGAAATGCATCAGACTGCCTGTACACAATATTGTACACAGCAAATATGTCTGCTTCATTGGCAAATTTGTCAAATAGTTTACATACTTTTGTATATAATCCATTTTCATGATTAAGGCAAAACCATAATACACTGGCCAAAGAGGATTAACCATTAAAAACTATGCTCTTGCTGTCTCGGCATTTAACTTCCTGAAGTGGCTCAATATTGGTTACGTCTGCTACATACACTGCCCGGTGCTTGCGCTGTATATACATCATGTTGCCCACCAGGGGAATAAGGTGATAATAAGCAAAGCATTAAAAACCCATATCTCTAAACAGAAAACCAGCTCAAGAAGAAATCAGCAGGTATTCTTGTTCCAGTTCGTCTCCCACCACAGCAGTCCCACTTTTCACTCCCTTTATTTCTCTGGGTAGAAACTTTTTTTTAAATAAAAGTGTCATAAAAGTCAAACCCTCAACATTACTTTACGCAAATCCACCCGGACTGACGTCCGAAGGACTACACGACTTTGAAGTGCATCCATGTGGATTAACGGATATTTTGAATTTAAGATCTTACACTTGAGGACAAATAGGCTGAAGAAATAGCTGTTGTAACCAGGCAGAATGTGTGAGTGGGGACATGTTTAGAGACAGTTGCACTCAGTGTTTTCATCATGTGACTACCATGGATGGGGCCAGTTGATCGTCATGTGACCACCGCCTTTTTTTCCAAACAGCACATTCCCATTAGGATATGACTAAATAACTTCTCTATATACTCTCTCATCCGTCTGCTCATGTGGTTGAAAATAAATGTATCATAAGACGAGAAATAACATATAAATACTCTGTAACTATATAAATAAAACCTCTCTGGGCTTCTACTCAGTCTCTAATAACGATTATACACTAACGAGTCCATTGGGGAGCACATACTAAGAGAGCACGGCCTACTGTGTCTAATACAAATAATAGTTTATGTACATTATGATATATTGTTCTTGTACACTCCTCGACACTGGCTGACCGGCTGCATCGCCCGCCTGGTACGTCGGTTGCACCGCCCTCTCCATCGAAAGCATCGCAGAGGGAGGTGAACAACTACGCATCACCAGGACGGAGCTGCCTTCCCTCCACCTCTGCACCCAAGGGTGCAGGTAGAAGGCCAAAGGGGTTATCGGGGACAACTTTACCTCTATAGACCTTAACTTACGGTTTTAAACCTGTTAATTTCATTTTACAATTAATGTTTATCACAATTACATATTATTTAATTTGAGATTTTATATATGTTTTATCCTTATATTTTTAACTTTCATGTTATAGATCTACATTTTTATTTGAGTAATCACTGTTGGAGTGAGCCTGAAATCTAAGAGTTTCGTTGCCAATGGCCGCTTCTCTGTAATTGTTGTGCACATGATAATAAATAACTTGAAAGTTGATCCATATGAGGGTTGAGAGAGAAAGAGAGAGAGAAAGAGAGAGAGAGGGAGAGAGAGACATCATCTTCATGATAATGTTTTGGGCTCGATCCTCAGAGACGCGTCGTACAGGCTCTCCTCATCCAGCGTTGTACTGCTGTCCAGCAAGTACCTAGCGACCTAAAGTGATAATAAACACACACATTGTAAAACAAATATCGACAAAATATATACAAAATATATAAAAATGCATATCTGGAATAAACAGATATATAAAATATATGAATAAGGAATATGATGCAAATATATACTTTAACTGAACAATATAGACGATAAACTTAAATAACATTGCATATACTAGTCAAGTAATACCACAAGAAAAGGACATTAAAAAGTATAAAATACAGAATAAAACATTACATAAGAAAAGCTTACCGTTGGTTGATACTCGATCTTGTAAGCCGTTTGCTGAAATTGACGTATTTCTCTGATAATGTGAGATATCTGGAGGCAAATGAAATGAAAGAACATCTTAAAGACAGAAACAACATGATGTTGTTATTGTGTATTTTAGTCGGCTGGGGGTGTTCTTCACCATTCTCATCTTGGAGAAGTTAACCAGGCTGTCCTCGGTGTAGTTGGGCGTTCCCTCCTCGATGAAGGCCAGGTCAGTCAGGTACATCCCCAGGTAGGGAACACAGGGAGGGTCACAGCTTGAGGACAAGAGGAAGAGGGGTCAGGTGATGAAGAGGAAGCCAACCATAAGGTGTGAGAGAAGAGCTAGAGGTACGTACTTCTTCAGAGCTTCTCTCAGGTTCTTGAATCGCCCTTCCGATGACACCAGCTTCTGTAACTTGTCGATCACGGTCTTTGTCTAGAAGATGGATCGACGCAAAACATTTATTACCAGCAGCCGAAACAGGTCATTCAAAACTTCATCAGAGTTTTATGAATTGAGGGAAATGCTCTATACCATTATCAGCGTCACTAAAAACACTTGAGGCTTTTTTTAATTGTTTACAGGCCTACAAAGTATTTAAATGAAGCTTGAAATGCTCACTTCAGTATGACTGAACCAAAAAAACCTTATAAAAAAATCCCAAGAGTTTGATTAGAAGTTTGATACCACTTTCATATGTGAACTTGTATTAGAAAGCTTGAGTCAGGAGGTCATTAGCTTAGCGTAGCTTAGCATAAAGACTGGAAACAAGGGGAATCAACTAGCCTGCTTCTGTCCAAAGGAAACACAAAACTTCTCCTCTAAAGCTAAATCATCAACAAGTTACACAATGCTTTGTTAAACGTGTACAAAAAGTGAAACAATTTTCTTCTTGGCCAGGACCAGTGACTTCTTGGAGTCTTCGATGGTTGCTTCACAACCTGAATTCACCGCCCACCAGAAAGCCGTATATGTCGTGTTCAGACAGGAGAGAGATATTGATCTTCTCATATAACGTAAGCGTATTTCCCAAACAATGGTAAAATTATTCCTTTAGGGCTAAACTTTATTACTAATTACTTTCACTAACTCCTGAAAACTTTCACCCAGTTGGGAAGCAGCGTCAGCGATACCTGCTTGGAGACTTTGAGCCAGGTCTTCTTGAGGCGGAAGACGGAGCTGCGGTTGAGCGAGGACGTGATCTCCAGCATGGCGTTGTAGTTGTGGAGGCAGCGGCAGATGTCGGCCACCGCCACCCATTTCTCAATCACCGCCACTCGGAGGTTGACGTCGTCCCACTGCAGGATCTCCGTGGCGATCTTGTTGCTGATCTGACAAAAAGAGAGAAAAATGCATAGTGATAATAATGACTGTCAATCTATCTACTGTATCTCTCTATCTATCCATCCATCTATCTATCTATCTATCTATCTATTTATCTATCTCTATCAATCTATCTTTCCATATATCCATCCTTGCATCTATTCATCTATCTCATTCTCTATATATCATCTATCTATCCATCTATCATCCATCTATCTATCTATTTATGTATCTGTCAGTCCGTCTATCCATCTAACTGTCTTTCCATATATCTATCCTTCCATCTATCCATCTATCCATCTATCCATCTATTTATCTATTTATCCATCAACCTATCCATTGATCTATCTATCCATATATCTATCTATCTATCTATCTATCTATCTTTCTTTCTATCTATCTATCTATCTATCTATCTATCCATCTATCTATCCATCTATCTTTCTATTTATTTATATAGCCATCTATCTATCCATTTATCTACCTATTTATCTATCTATTTATCCATCTACCTATCCATTGATCTATCTATCCATATATCTATCTATCTATCTATCTATCTTTCTATCTATCTATCTATCCATCCATCTATCTATCCATCTATCTTTCTATTTATTTATATAGCCATCTATCTATCCATTTATCTACCTATTTATCTATCTATTTATCCATCTACCTATCCATTGATCTATCTATATTTCCATCTATCCATCTATCCATCTTTCTATCTATCTATCTATCTTTCCATATATCCATCTATCTATCCATCATCTATCTAGCCATCCATCTATCCATCCATCTATCGATAATGCACATGTTCATTGTTCACAATACCAGAGTGCACACGTACATCGTTGAAATGTTTGGTCGTCTTCATGATATACGGAGTTCTCTCGTTCTTGTCGTTCTTCATCCAGCCCTGACCGAAGAACTCCCTGCAGAGGAACATGTGGTTTCAAATAATCAGCAATGGAAAAAAACACACCAACACTCGGCCTTTATCATGTTGTATAGTGCCCGTGTCTGTGCGTGTGTGTTGCGTGTTGCGTGTTGCGTGTTGCGTGTTGCGTGTGCACGCCTGTGTGCTCACTCATAGGGGATGACCTTGAAGACCAGGTGGTCCAGCAGCGTGAGCTGCTCAGCGATCTCCAGGGCGGAGTGGCTCTCAAACGGCTCGGTCTTACCGTCTTCAGTGGCCTGACACACACACACACACACACACACACACACACACACACACACACACGCACACACACAGGGAAACATCATTTCCACAATGAATACACAAACCCAGGGGTTATTTTATACTGAAAGGGCTATTTTCTTCACTCACCATCTGCCTGATCTCTTCCAGTGTCACCTGGTTGTCTCCAGGGTCCTCCTGAGTGAGGGTCCTACATGCAAAACACACACACGTCTCATTATTTGACAGTTTTGTCCACAATTGGCATGACCCAAGTGGACATGAATGGACCTAACCTGTCTAAGAGTGCTCATCTTAACTGGGTAGTCATTTCAGATTGTTTGCGTTAGAGGTACTTTTGGTTCCAGCTCATCGGGTTGATAATGTTTAGGAGCAGGAGTGTGTTATCTCACACACCAAACTGGGGGGTGCACTCCAGTTTTACAATATGAAACTTCTGCTCAGAGGAAAAGAAGACATTTCTATTTGATGCAGCTTCACTGTCTGTGTTCAGGGTCATTGTTCTGATATCTACAGTCTCTCCATTTGCGTGGCATCGGAAATACTTTAATACTTTTGTGCATGTTTGTTTTCTAAAGGGAGCTGAAAAAAAACCCTGATGTGTCTTAAATGACTGTCTGTGTGCCATCAAGCGGTGATAACAGAAAACAGACCTGATGATGTTGGCAGCTGCTTTTCTTTCTTGTGTCAGGAGCTCCGGGTCGTGCATCACCTCCTCCAGGAAGCTGATTACCCGCATCTTTAGCCCGCATGTGTTGAGATCAAAGTCCTGAGGACCAACACGGGAACAACAGCAGAGTCGTTACACAAGTGTTGCTTTTTTCTGCAAAGAGAGGGAAAAGGTGAAGTGCATTACCTGTGAGTGTTTGGAGACCCAGTGACGCAGCACATTCAGGACTCGGTTGGTGGCAGCTCTCCGGATAACAAACTCTTTGTCCCCGTTTCTCTGGTCCGTTGGAAAACCTGCAGCACAGTCGACCAAAGTTGCTGTTAAAATTCATTCTCACAATGATGTAACTCCATAAAACGGTCTGTTTTTCTTCTTCTTCTTCAGATATCACTGAAATAGATGCCTATATATACTACCGTTTAATAGTTTGGGGTCACTTAGCCATTTTGTTATTTTTCACAAAAAAAGCACTGTTTTTTAAAATGAAGATAATATTAAATTAATCGGAAATACACTCTATACATTGTTAATGTGGTAAATGACTATTCTTGAAATATCTTCATAGTTGTATAGAGGCCCATCTCCAGTGTTCTAGTCGTACATTGTGTTATTGCCTTAGAAGACTAACGGAGGGGTAGAAAACCCTTGAAAACCCTTTTTATGCTAGCGCAGCTGAAAACAGTTATGCTGGTGAGAGAAGCTACAAAACTGGCCTTCAACAAAATTAATATTCAAATAAAAAGAATATTTTTTAACCTTTTCAATGTCTTGACTATATTTTCTATTTATTTAGCAATTCATTTGATAAATAAATAAAAGTGTGAGTTTTCATGGAAATCACGAAATTTTCTGGGTGACCCCAAACTTTTGAACAGTAGTGTAAATGATAACGTGACATTTCTAATTAGTTGGGAGGCCCTCTGGTGGCCGTTCCGGCATTACACTGCGTCTGCTCGTCTGGTTTTTCTACTGTAGGTCACTTGAGGCTAATTTGTCCAACCAGCAATTTTTTTATTTTTTCCTCAATAGTCCTGGATTGAAGCGGCAGTGACTGACCCGTGCTGGCGAGCGACATGCGGCGATACTTCTCCTTGGTCGGCGTGCCTTCATTGGCGCCGGCCGTGGCGATGGCGAAGGCCGAGGCGGCGGAGAGGGCGCTGCGGTTGTTGTCCAGCTCCCGGCACGAGGACACCACCATGCCGTTGTTGAAGGAGAACAGGGAGAACTCTACAGGGATGGGGAGCAAATACAGGGACTTTAATACGATTTTAAGAAGATTAAGACCCTGAACTTGAACTTTCACTCTGTCTGTCTGTCAGTTGTTGAATATTCTGTCTGTGGTCAGGTCTCTGCACGTCTGGACTTTACTGGTCGACCAATCACTCAAACTGCACGTGTGTCTTTTGTTGTTTGGCTGTGGTTGACATAATAAAGTTGTTTCTGCATGCTTTTATGTCTCTCTGACATGGATGTTTTTATTCTCTCCATTTTAACAGAATTCTCCCTTATTTTATTTGCTTTGTCTGTTTTTAATGTGTGAGTCCTCTCATTGCATGTCTTGTTATTACTTGATGATGTCTAAGAGTATACTCACTAGTTACTCACTATTCTCACTATGTATTGTTTGTGCACCCATTGGAAAGTGTAAATATTGTATAAACATTGTAATCTTATGTTGTTAGTTTTTTATGACATCTGCCTCTCGGGACTACTGATCAAAAATATCATCTTTGCTAATAACTCTGGCACATTTACAGAAATGTTTTTATTAATGTGCACTTATCAGATAAATAAATAAAAAAGAAAGAAAAATGCTCTTCATTATTGTCATCAAATGGTTAAGAATAGAATAGAATAGAATATAAATATACTTTATTAATCCCCAAGGGGAAATTTGTGGACACAGTAGCACCAATAAACTAAACACACAATAATAAAATATAAATATAAGAAAGAAAGAAAAAGTGAGTGTGCATAAACTATACAAGTAAAATATAAAATACTAAATATATATGTATATATACACACAACAACATATATGCAAATATGTATATATACACACAACATATATGCAAATATTCAGCAGTGTAAATTAAATTAAATATAGAAAATGTGCAAAATGCAAAGTGTGTGTGTGGTTAAAGGATACTTTGACTCAAGCATTTTTTTAATTAAAAAAAACAATATTTACAAGTCTTATATTTCCTCGGGAAGCTGAGGTCATTGAGGTTGTTATGGGGTAAACTACAGAGGGTTACTCCTGATGGAGATACTGATTGTGGATACTCAAACTGAGCCGCTGACCAGTGGAGGGCAACAGAGAGCTAAAACAAACCCATCGCAGTGTGTCCTGCAGCTTATTGTGGCTGTGACGGTGTACACTCCACCGTTCTGCCTCCCTCCATCCCTCCATCCCTCCTTCCCTCCCTCCCTCCCTCCTTCCTCCGTTGAGCCGGGGGCGGTATAGAAGAACATGCACATCGTTGCTAAGGTACAAGGTTTCCTTCCACCTACTCACACGAGGCACTGGCTTCCCTTGTATCCAGCACCGTGGGAAGAGAACACGCTGGGGATGAATTGTGCCTGCCTACCTACGGGGTGGATGCTCCCGCTCCGCGCGGCACGGGGAGGGCCACGAGGCTGTGGGTGGGTTTGGTATCAAGACCTTATTTGGTTCTACTTACGTTTGTCATTTTCCGAGAAAAGAAAAAAAGAAAAAAGTTTGCTATACAGCGCTGCTGTGTTTATTTAACTCCACGAGTTTCTTTTCTCTTCGAAAAACAATCTGACTCCGCCGGATGGAATAAAATGGATCTGATGGTAAACAATGTAAACGACACCTGGTTGTTTTGCCTTTCATATTATTGATTTACACCTGAAAATGTAGCTTTCGCCTTTTTCATGTCATATTTTTGAAGAATAAGTTAAAATCCTGAATTTTTCAAATGCATTAAAGCAATATTTTGAACAATAGATGAGATCAACACATTTACAATAAAAACTGCTACCAGAAAACATCTTAACAACATGGTTTTACAGCAGTTTATGCCTAATTAATTTGCCAATATTCTCAATAATTTGATCCATAGCTCTGCAAGGTAGCGAACACACTGTCAGGAAATAACCTGTCTAACTGTTTATAAAAAACAAAGCGTTACTTATTGTTATCGGTCTTTTCGGTACTTGTAATGAACAATTCCACTTTCTAAAAACTGATTAAATTCTCAGTTTTTTCTTACCATTTGAATTTGTCATCCAAGTGGTCTTAGAGAGTGTGACATAAGAATCACACTCCTGCCCCGTGCTTCACGTCATGAGCAGTTATTGTTATTGTTGTGTTATTATTGATTTATATGTTGTCATTTTCTAATTTGCTCTGGCATGTTTTCTCTATGTCACCAGCACTGAGCGCTAATCTACTGCAGCGTGCCAGCGTCTCACAGTCTTGCCAAGTTATTTAACGATGTTGCCAACTCGTTAGTTTTTGAACCGGTGGGTTGGTGTTCAGAAGGAGATCGCACGACGTCGCGGACGAGGAAACTCTTAAAGCAACAGAGAGTAATAGCGCACCCGAGTTTTTGGACTTGACGTTCTTGGGTGTCGACGGTGATTTGGGAGGAGACATCTCGGCCTCGACGTCCTCGCTCGGCCTCGGATCCTCGCCACATTCCTCTCTCACCGAACGATCTGGACGGAAAGAAAGAGAAAGAAAGAAAGTCAGCAAAGGATGGAGACGTGTATCAAAGTAATGTCCGGAATTAACTGGTGGAGCTCGGTGGGAGAGAGATAGATGGAGGGATGGATAGATAGATAGAGAGAGAGATGGATAGATAGAGAGATGGATAGATGGATAGATGGATGGATAGATACAGTAGATAAATAGATATATTGATAGATAAATGGATGGATAGATGGATGAATGGATAGATAGATGGATGATAAATAGATAGATAGAGAGATGGATAGATGATGGATGGATGGATGGATAGAGAGAGAGATGGATAGATAGATGGATGGATAGATAGATAGATAGATAGATAGAGAGATGGATAGATGGATAGATGGATATATAGATGGATAGATGATAGATGGATGGATGGATAGATGGATAGATGGATGAATAGATGTATAGAAAGATGGATAGATAGATGGATAGATAGATGGATATATATAGATAGATAGATGGATAGATAGATAGATAGATAGATAAATAGATAGATAGATAGATAGATCACCTTTTCATAAATACATACAAAATATATATGCGCTGCTTTTATTTTGAAGGTTTCAAATGTAATGGTTTTACGTTTTAATATTAGAGAAATGTTCTTATATACGATATTTCTACACTAGGATAAACAACGATTAAATGCAAAGAGAGATATTCAACAATATGTTCTGGAGCAGTTTATAGGTTTATAGGTGTATATGTTTCAGTCTCAGCCCTTTGAGGGCGCCGTGACAACGACGGGCAACAAGAGCCAGACAGCGCTGCTCCCGTGTCGGGGGGATGTGACGATGCCTCCCCTCGACACATGAACCTCATTAAACCGAGCTGAACCTCCCATGGACGATGCTCCTGACCTTGCTTGCTGAGGACAGACTCCTCCCCCTTTCCCTCGGCTTTGGCCTCCCCCTCGTCGGGGATCTTGGCGGCCGCGGCGCCGCCCGACAGGTGCAGCTTGTGGCCGTCGTGGGCGGCCTTGCTGAAGGGCGAGGCGCCGGCGTAGCCGTTGGGCGAACACACCAGCGCCGCCAGGTCCAGCGCTTTGCCCCCCGTGATGATGGGGATGTTGAGCGAGAGCTTGCGCCGCCGGTTGGGCGACGACGTCTTGCCGATGGAGAGCGGGGGAGGGGAGGAGAACTTGCGGCTGGCGCGCGGCGACGTGGGCGGCTCGCCGTACAGGAGCTTGTTGTTCTGGCTGCTGGCGAAGAAGAGCTCCAAAGAACTGCAGAGGGGAGACGGGAGGGGAGAAGATGAAGAGGAGAAGATGAAGAGGAGCGGGTTCATCGTCCCCGGTGACGAGAAAGAGGGAATAATGTGTGTAACGGGGGGGGCTCCGGGAGCTCCTGCCTCTTTTATTTAAGCTACATTGTTTAAGACGGCATCCTTCTCGCACCGAGAGCCACCCCCTCCCAAGGCCTATAAATAGCATGTCAAGTGACAGTGTGGGAGGCACGGGTGCTGCCAACAGCAACCAGCCCAGGGGAGGCCCACCGAGACACGGGAGAGAGAGAGAGAGAGAGAGAGAGAGAAAGGGGGGGAGCCAGATAGAGGAAGAGAGGAGGAAAAAAAGAGGGGAGCGAGAGACTTGAGGTGCATTGCATAAAAGAAGAAGAAGAAGAAGAAGAAGAAGAAGAAGAAGAAGAAGAAGAAGAAGAAGAAGAAAAAATAGGGGCAAAAACAGTGAGATCAAGAGGGAGGGGGGAGGGGGGGGGGGAGGAGCAACGTAGTGGATATGGATTCCTCCACAGCGAAGGCTGCTGGGAGTGGGCGAATGGGAAGCCTCCCCTGCAGCCCTGTGCGGTGTTAACTGCGGCCATGTTGTGTCTCCTCGCGCCCAAAATTGAGCAAAAAGAAAGGGAGGCGAGAACGAGAAAGATGGGAATAGGGGTGAGAGAGAGAGATAGAGAGAGAGAGAGAGTAGGGGATGAGTCAAAAATTAAAAAAGGCATAAGAAGCAAAGTGGAGAGTTGAGGGAGGACGCAAGTCAAGCAGGGAGGACACATTGAGAGGAGATAAACAAGCAGGTGAAGAGAGAGAGAGAGGGAGGAGTAAGAGAGAGAAAAAAAGAAAGAAGGAGCAAGAGAGGAGAGGAGGAGAGGAGGAGAGCAACGGTCTGGGTGCAAAACACCAGCATCAATATTTAATACCGTAGAGCCGCTGCAGATGATGTGGGAAAGGGAGAGAAAAGAGGGAGGGAGGGAGAGAGGGAGGGAGGGAGAAAATGAGGGGAAGAGGGAGAGGGTGGGGTCCTGCAGCAGAGTGAAGGGTTGCCATGGTGACAGCGCAGCAGAGAGAGAGAGGGAGAGAGGGAGAGAGGGAGAGAGAGGAACGGTCATACTCACTCGTGGAAAGAGAAATTAAAAAAGTGAGAGAATGGAAAAGGGTAAAAAGAGAGATAGAAGAAGAGGAGGAGGGAGAGAGGGCGGACGGACGCGGGACCCAATTAACCGCGATGGCGGACTGAAGACGAGGGGAGCGGACGAGGGGGGGGGAGTCCCTCCACTGCACCACTACGGCTCTGTTGCTGCAAAATACACGTCAAACTTTGTTCCACGTTGTCACCGCAGACGCCCACAAAGTGCTCGGAGGAGTTCGAGCGTAACAAAACCGTATCAGCGCTCCAGTTTAGAGGAAGAGAGACTCGGAATTAACTTTGCAAAAATAAAAAATATAAAATCTCAAACGCCGTGACGTAGGTGGGGGGGGGCGATGTGCTTCTGTTATCTGTGACCTCTCGTTAACCATCGCTTGAGAGACAATTCTCATTTACAATGATGACCTCGAGGCCGAGAGGAGGAAGAGACGCGATACACGGGAGAACACGGTTAAAAACAACATGGGGAGAGAGAGAGAGAGAGAGAGAGAGAGAGAGAGAGAGAGAGAGGAGAGAGAGAGAGAGAGAGAGAGAGAGAGAGAGAGAGAGAGAGCCCAGCAGTCAACGTGTGACTTGTTGCAGCTTCGGTCTCGGCCTGCTGGGAGGTGGGAGCTGTTGGTCTGAGTGTGTTTCGTGGTTTTAGTCATTTGCAGCGGGCAGAAGATGAAGAGTTGCGTAACGCCCCGACACACGGGGGCCGGCTCTCGTAACGATGACCACGACTCCCGTCAGGAACGGCTGAGGCACTTTTTCATTTGTTTTTCTCCGGCTGACGTGGTCATGTGTTCTCTTCACATGTACGGCACACTGCGTTGTTGTTGTTAAACGTTGCTATATGCAAATGAACTCGCCTCCGACGCCTTCGCACGTCAAATAATTAATGCCGTTTTTCTTTTGGACAGATGGAGATGAGTTTGAGAGCTCGGCGAGTCGCTGCATGTCGGTTTTACTGGAACACGACAACGTTAGCCGTCCTGCGGCGGGCTTGGCGCTAACGCGGTTACAGTGGTCATGCTAATGGGACGCTGATGGGAATGTCATTCAGGTTTTTTAAGTATTTGGTCATAAACCAAACTTTATTGACACTTTGACGTGATGCTGCTAAATGAGGAGTCAGCATGATGAATCATTTAGGGGACTGTGCATGACATGAACTCCTTCCAGTAGTTAAATATTTCCTTTACTGGATCCATGTGCACAGACATTTTGGGGGGCAGGTGCTCAAATAAAAAAAAAAGGGCATCCATTGCCAAGAATGTTTTTTCTGATAGAATTGAAGCATCAGCATCATTACACTAATCATGCGGTCCTCGACCTGCAGGATTAGACAGCGAGCTCACATTATGAATTATTACATGGCAACGACAGTACAAGCGTTCTGATTGGCTAATGGGTTGTCATGTTCAATTTTAATAAATAATAAATTTAATAAAAGCCCTGTCAGATATCAAAACACATTTAGAGGGAATTGATGACATATAAAGTATTTTTTTTATTCTTAAATACTGAAGAATGAAGAATAAATCTCCAGGAAAAAGGGTCAGTTTTTTCAGCCGGGGCCAACGAGGGGTGCTTGAGCCCCTCTAGGGGTCTATGTGTGCACGTGGCTCTGGATCAATGGTGGACCAACCAACGCAGCTTCAAGCATCGGCTAAACAAGTCACATGACCTCTTGACGCAAATAAAAACAAATGAATTAGAGCTGGAGACTTTCCCACAACGGCGTGGAATAAAAAAAAACATGTCTCCTGTAAATATGCCGTGAAGAAACGTTCCTCTTGACGTAAACTAATAAAAATGAAGAACAAGACGTTGGGTCGCTGTCTTCAAACGAGGTGTGTGTGTGTGTGTGTGTGTGTGTGTGTGTGGGGGGGGGTGGGGTCTCACTCACCGTGCAGGGATGGCGCTGATGGGCTTCTTGTAGATGGTGATGAGCTTGTCCAGCACCACGTCGGCGCTGCTGAACACGCGGTAGGAGTGGAGGAAGGTGTTCAGGAAGTCGATGGACAGGAAGCGCAGGTCGGTCAGCCGCTCCAGCAGCCGCTCCACGCTGGCGTAGCGGATCTGCAGGACCTTGCAGGAGTTCATCATCTTGCTGAAGCGGATGTCCACGTCGTCGCAGTACAAGCTGGTGTCCGACCTGCGGGGAGGTAACAGGGATTCAGCTCCCAGTCGGCATGCAGAGCCCTCCAGTTGGAACATTGTGGTGGTCACATGAGGGTGGGGGGGTTAGGGTTTAGCTGTATTTACAACAGTGACTGGTGTATGTGTGTGTGTATGTGTGTGTGTGTGAGAGTGTGTTTGTGTAAGTGTGTGTAAGTGTGTGTTTGTGTGTGTGTAAAGGTTTGCTCTTGCAATCTTTATGAGGTCCAGTTTAAGACCTCGAGTGAGAAGATTTAAAAAAAGAAAAAACATTTACAGAAATCTATACAATGTGAAGAAAGTATGAATTTTGCAATTTTAACTCTACAGTGATTATTTAGCTGTAACAGTGTTTAACTAGTGTTTGTGTGTGTGTGTGTGTGTGTGTGTGTGTGTGTGTGGGGGGGGTGTGGGTGTTTTCAATTGCAATCTTTATAAGGACCAATTTCAGTCTTGTGAACACTTTTGAAAATTAAAATCATGTTTGCACTAAACTTCAGGTTCCGATTAGGTTTAGGTTTAGGTTTGAGTTTAGGCTTAGGTTTGGGTTTAAGCTCGTAGTGTGATGGTTACACGGTTATAGAGCGCGGGGAATATGTTACATCATGGAAGTATAGCACTAACAACAAAACGTTTGAGAGTTCGGGCACACATGTTCATGCATATTTCATGTGTGTAAGTAATGTCAATGCCAATCTGTGTTTGCTGCATGCATAATGTATGTGTGTGTGTGTGTGTGTGTGTGTGTGTGTGTGTGCGTGTGTGTGTGTGTGTGTATGTGTGTGTGCTTGGTGTCAGACTCTCACTTGATCATCTGTGGCACGGTGACTTTACTGTTCTCCTCGAAGGCGTTCATCATCAGACCGTTGCAGCGGATGTTGTCGATGCACTGGAGGACGGAGAGAAGCCGTGAGGACGACAGAGAGGAGGCTACACACCTGTGATACATACACACCTGTGATACGTACACACCTGTGATACGTACACACCTGTGATACATACACACCGGAGATACATAGACACCTATGATACATACACACCTGTGATACATACACACCTGTGATACATACACACCGGAGATACATACACACCTGTGATACATACACACCTGTGATACATACACACCGGAGATACATACACACCTGAGATACATAGACACCTGTGATACATACACACCTGTGATACATACACACCTGTGATACATACACACCTGTGATACATACACACCTGTGATACATACACACCGGAGATACATACACACCTGTGATACATACACACCTGTGATACATACACACCTGTGATACATACACACCTGTGATACATACACACCTGTGATACATACACACTGGAGATACATACACACCGGAGATACATACACACTTGTGATACATAGACACCTGAGATACATACACACCTGAGATACATACACACCTGTGATACATAGACACCTGTGATACATAGACACCTGAGATACATACACACCTGTGATACATAGACACCTGTGATACATAGACACCTGAGATACATACACACCTGTGATACATAGACACCTGTGATACATAGACACCTGAGATACATAGACAGAGAGAAGCCGTGAGGACAACAGAGAGGAGGTTACACACCTGAGGAGGCGGGGGGGGGGGGGGGGATCTCATGGATAAATGTTTATTCTTTTAAATCAAACTGTGTGAATGAAAATATGAATATAACATATTTTCATGACTTTTATATATTTCAAGCATTTTTTCCAGGCCTAGGAATAATTTAAATAAATGACCGAACCCTGTGGTAATGTTACGTTATGTCCCCGAAATAATGTTTACAGCCTAAAATCTCATCTTAATTTGATTCCGTCATGTAAACTCTCTTCATCTGAGTCAAATCCATCACTTTGTTTGTCAATAATCACACAGGTGTATGTACTAGCACCTTGCTTATAATAATAATAATAATAATAATAATAATAATAATAATAATAATAATAATAATAACTTTATTTATATATCACTTTTTAAAACAAGGTTTACAAAGTGCTCTACAGATAAACAAAGCATAAACACAACTTAAATGGCGGCAAACAAAAAAGACCATCCCATAAAAGCATTGAATACAACTAAAACCAAACAAATAGCCAATTAAAATAAAAACATAAAAGGACGACATCACTTAAAAGCAGTTTCTATAAAAGTGGGTTTTAAGAAGTGATTTAAAAGAAGTTATTGATTCTGCTTGTTCTTGTACATACCACCACCTTCTGGATAGTGTTTTTTCTTTTATATTTCGCATTTCTTTCTTTCTTATTGTCGTGTTTTGTCATTATGTTGATCAAATGAAGAGCAGAGAGACGTTGATTTGCGGTTGGGTCACGGTCAACTTGATCCAACCGGAGTAAATCGTGTGCCAGTTTCTCCGATAATTGATCTGATTGGTGAAACGGTCTGATGGGAGGGGCTAAACGAACACTACAAATATGTGCCGAATATTCTAGAAAGATGTATTTGTTGAACTCGTTGCCGTGGGCTCATTAAAACGTTCCCGCTGGGTTGCTTCGCCATGATAACCACGGATCATAGTCCATTTCCAGGAAACATCTGTCAGATAACCGAGTGTCAGAGCTCAAGTTACGTGATTGTTTCTGCTGGCTAACTCAGGACAGGGTTCTTACACATTTTGACCAGTGGATTTCCATGACTTTTCCATGACTTTTCCATGACTTTTCCATGACTTTAAACCAAATGTCCATGACCAAACTGAAATCTCGGTAAAAACATGAACAATTTAGAAAATGTTGCGTTTTAAGAGAATACGTCGGCTTATATTTTGAGCATCTTTCTATAAAAAAAAGAAATATATATATTTCAAACTCGGTGTAAATGAACATGTGATCATAACACATTTCCAGAACTTTTCCAAAACTTTTATGATTTAATTTTTTCCATGACTTTTCCAGGTTTTCCATGACCGTACGAACCCTGCAGTTCAACCGAGGTGATGTGATTTTGTCCAACAAGTGTTGACTCGGAAAGCCATGCACTACATCTGTTGGTTTGGAGCAGGGGTCAGGAACCTTTTTGACTGGGAGAGCCATAAAAGCCAAATATTTCTAATTATATTTCATTGAGAGCTATATAGTATTTTTAACGTATAATAAATTAAATATGTCTTGCTTTTAATGCGACTTCTGGTGCGGCCGCCTAGGGCGCCAATCAGAGGGGGGTGGAAAAAAATGCACCCAGCAAAAAAAAAAAAAAAATTTTCAAGTTTTTCTTTTGTCACTGCCGGGGCTTGAACCCAGGACCTTGTGGCTTCTACCCACTAAGCCACAGCGCCTCCATGAAGATTTCTTTTCACACTGCATCAAGTTTTTTTTTTAACTCAAACTCAAAAGAGCCATATGCGTCACCGGAAGAGCCATATATGGCTCGAGAGCCAGAGGTTCCCGACCCCTGGTTTAGAGGTACGAATGGCAATAACAGATCTTAAAACGTGACAAGGTGAGGCGCGTACCTGGCTGATGTCGCTGGTCCAGGCGGATTTCTCCTGGCGGGACGAAGGCACCAGGATGACGGTGAAGGGCTGGACGTCTTTGGGCTCCACCATCACTTTGAAGTCCAGGTGCTCCACGTCCTGGCCGCCGCGCTCCCCCTTGGCTGCAACAAGCGCCATCGTTAATGTCGATACACGGGGATCGAATTACAATATACAGAGAGCAAACAACGCGAGTGGGAAATAGAAATGTTTCTTTTGTCTTTAAATATCTGCAGTTATTGTAGTTTACTGAGCTCCAACTTACTGAATGTTTCAACTACTACACACTGTTGAAAACATTGTAACTTACACTCGTCATCCACCTCCGGCTCCTCCATCAGCGTGCAGTCGATGAGCGAGATCACTCCATTCTGTGAAGGTCACAAGGTCACAAGGTCACAGGTCACAAGGTCACATACAGTTTGCTCCCAGCCAAGTGGAAGTGTCTTTCTACAGACTTTGTAAACGTCTCCTTCGGGGCTTTATTTAAAAATCTTGGTCAAAGCTATGATTTGATTGGATGTGAGGAAAGAAAATGTTAATAGAAAAAGAAGAGATGATTTAATTGTCATTATTATATGTATATATTATTTTTGTTGAGAAAGAATGTAAAGCTTTGTCAACCTTTTCATTTTCACCCATTAAAGTCTAAAACTTATTATAGCTTCAACCAGTTTGGAGACATTTGATCTGTTTTATAGGAAACTTGAATGTATTGGATTGTACCTTTATTTTAAAATGAAGGTCCTCTTGAGTCCTCCTCTAGCTTAGTGATGTGTAGTTTCCTCCTCTACCTTAGTGATGTGTAGTTTCCTCCTCCTCTATCTTAGTGATGTGTAGTTTCCTCCTCTACCTTAGTGATGTGTAGTTTCCTCCTCTCTACCTTAGTGATGTGTAGTTTCCTCCTCTCTACCTTAGTGATGTGTAGTTTCCTCCTCTACCTTAGTGATGTGTAGTTTCCTCCTCTCTACCTTAGTGATGTGTAGTTTCCTCCTCTCTACCTTAGTGATGTGTAGTTTCCTCCTCTCTACCTTAGTGAAGTGTAGTTTCCTACTCTCTACCTTAGTGATGTGTAGTTTCCTCCTCCTCTACCTTAGTGATGTGTAGTTTCCTCCTCTACCTTAGTGAAGTGTAGTTTCCTACTCTCTACCTTAGTGATGTGTAGTTACCTCCTCTCTACCTTAGTGATGTGTAGTTTCCTCCTCCTCTATCTTAGTGATGTGTAGTTTCCTCCTCTATCTTAGTGATGTGTAGTTTCCTCCTCTACCTTAGTGATGTGTAGTTTCCTCCTCCTCTACCTTAGTGATGTGTAGTTTCCTCCTCTATCTTAGTGATGTGTAGTTTCCTCCTCTACCTTAGTGATGTGTAGTTTCCTCCTCCTCTACCTTAGTGATGTGTAGTTTCCTCCTCCTCTACCTTAGTGATGTGTAGTTTCCCCCCGGAGCCGCGGGTACAGATGATAAGATGTTTGGAGAAGAGGAAACACTGTCGCTCGCCTTCTTTCTTCAGAGACAGAGAGCCCAGTCGGCCTCTCGTGATCTTCCCTTTCTCGCTCATCGGCACCTGGATTAGGGAACCTACGGAGAGTCACACACACACACACACACACACACACACACACACACACACACGGGAGAAAACACCTTAAATGTGACCTTGATCTCATAATTGGTGTTTAAGCTTCAAAAGCTTTTTATAGGAATAATCAAATCGTTCTCTCTCCCTCCCTCTCCATCCCTCTCCCTTTCCCTCTAATAGCAGTAATAGCAGGTGTTATAACACAAAGACGAATGCAGAGTTGTCTCTGTGTCTGAGGACCTTGCAGTGACACAGTGTGTGTTTGAGCAAGAAGGGATCCAGGATCTTATTCACATGTCTGAGATGGAGGAAGGTGTGGAACATCTGGCCGAGAGTCTATGAGATGCATCGCAACCGAAAGGCTGCAGAAGAGACGTGTGAGGACGGTGTTAAATGTATGTTGAAGAATGAATATGTATATATATATATATATAAACAAATAATGTGCGCTGTGCCGGTCAGCGTTACTCAGTTGATAGTTAGTTTTAAATTCACTAATAGCATTACAGTTGCTATCTTCAATGCTGTGTTACTTTAACATCTCAGGTCGGCTCCACCATGAACTTAGAGACTGATCCGAAAAGGTTTTCAGTGTGTGTACAAGTAATCTTTTTAATGATGAATCTGTAAAACCGAACTGACTAGACCAGGGGTGTTAAACTAATTTTTACCGTGGGCCACATCCACATCACGGCCGCCCTCAAAGGGCTGTGACTAAAACATATAAACTACTCCAACACATTGTTAAATAACTCTCTTTGCATTTGATTATTGTTCACTCAAGTGTAGAAATATTTTACATAAGAAATATTCTCTAATATTATAACATAAATCCATTTAATTTGAAACCTTCAAAATAAAAGCACGGGATATTTCTTACATTTCTTTAAGAAAAGGTAATCACAAGTCTTTTAAGTTGTCAGGGGCCACATGAAATGATGCGGCGGGCCGAATTTGGCCCGCGGGCCTTGTGTTTGACACCCGCTATGGACTGTATGTTAATTCCTCCTTAAAATACTTTTTAAAAGACGCTGAAAGCCACAGAAGACCATCTAGGGCCAGCCAAGCTCAGAAAATCTCTGACTGACGATGTGAGATTTGAATCATCAAAGTCGTCGTTGATTTTTTCCAAATCTATAGTCCGAACGTAAAAGGGCCTTGAGCTCTTGTTTTGTTTAAGGCGTGTAAAAGTGCAGTCAGTGGTCAGCAGGTGGATGTTTCAATCAGTGGGTTGGGGGTTGAACCCCCCGCTCTAATCGATGTGTCCTTGAGCAAGACACTTCACCCTGAGCTGCTCCCTGTCGCGGTGTCTCCGGTGTGTGAATGTAACATCAGCGTCAGCTAAATGACATTTAATGTGATGTAAAAGTGCTTCTGATGATGAATCAGCCCCCGAGGGTAAGGTCAGTAAGAGAGAGAGAGAGAGAATACATTTCGGATATGTAATATACTACATCTCATTTTCTATTTTTACCACATACAAAAGATAAGTTTGTCGAGGAAAATGTACATTTAACAAACCTATAGCAGCCGGAAACTGACGAGTAATGTAATGTAATAATGTAAGTATTTGGTGATGTCATAGCTCTTTCACTGTGTGTAATATGTGAGGAATAATCAAAGTACACTTTCACGTACATCGTCTGTGGGTTGAGACGCGGCCTCCTCGATTAAAGAAAACTAAAAGAATTTGCATAAATTCGAGTCTTCGAACACATCATCTTTTGGTGAATTTGCTGAGCGTGCTCAAAACTCCCCGTTGACTCCACGTGGTCTTCCTCACCTTGTCTGACGAAGGTCTGACTGGTGTCCAGCAGCACTTCGCAGCCCTCCACGATCATCCGCTCGATGGCCAGGTTCTTCCTGATGTTCTCCGTCTCGCTCACCTCGTCGTGCATGATTCTGCAGGCGCAGAATGAAAATCAGAAAACGTCGTTGACGTGCGACCAACGACGTATTTTCAAAATTTCCACTGACTGACTGACGGACGGACGGACGAGCTACCTGGACAGCTCCTCCAGTTTTGACTTGGCGTAGTCCAAACTGTTTCTCTCCACGTGCTCGTGGGGGGTGTGAGCCAACAACTCGTGCAGCGTCAGGATGTAACGAGGGATCTGAGAGAGAGAGAGAGAGAGAGAGAGAGAGAGAGAGAGAGAGAGAGAGGTTTTCATGAGTTATTGAAATGGTTATCTTTAGTCTTTTAGTGTTCACACATTTTAAAAAGATTTCAAGCTTTTCAGAAGTGTCAAACATCTTGACTCTGATGGTGATGAACCGGCCGTGAAGCAGACAGATCGTCTGTTTTACCAGAGGGACAATAATATTCGGCACTTTTGCTCATATTCTCTATAAAAACACAATATCTCTCTCTCCGGGAAACGGTTATCAGAAGAAAGTCTTGCTCTGCAAAAATGGACGGACGTTACGATGGACATTCATAACACGGAGGAGATAACGGCATCTGGCATCTGCACATTGGAACAGTTTCTGACTTATTGGGGAAAATGGGTTACATACATAACACCTCGTAGACCTGAATTTATTTTTATAAATTGATGAATTTACAATTAAAAAATGTATCACCCCCTAGTTTATAAGTGGTTTTCCTTTTTATTTTATTTTTATTTTTTGTTACGTTATGTAAACTTATTTTGTTATTTGTCCTATGTTTTGGATTTGTTGTTTCTATAGATAAGATAACCAACATCTGAGACTATTCACATGTGTTATCAACTGTCTGAAATACGTGTAAATATCAAATTGATGCATACTTTCAATACAAAAAAAAAAAAAATAATTTTAAAAACACAATATCTCCTTCATCACCACAACACATACCCTCATTACATAATTACTCCGCTAATAATGCAGCTTTGAAAACCTAATTTTGTTCATTTTGTGCACCAACTGTTTGAATGTCATGTATTACTGAAGATTAAGAAACAAAGTTTCCCATAGTCATATATTATTGTGGTCCCATTGTGTACTAATTAATGTTCACAGATATCATTGATTGCCTATTAAAGGCATTCTTTTTTTTTTTTTTTTTTTTTACGGACAGATTAGTGATGTCACTATGATCAAAAAATAAATAAAATAAAAAAATAAAGATAACGTATTGATGCACTTTGGGGTTTAAATGTTGACGGTGGAGCCACGATTAATTAATATTTTCTTATACTTAAATGTCATTTTCTGTCAAATGGATAGTGTCTAACTTTAAAACACATGATTTGCAGCTGGATAGATACAAATAAATAAATAAATACAACATTTAATAACATTTAAACAAATTTGCCTCACGAGTGGCCGTGATCAAAGTTTAACTCATGAGTACATCAGACAATGAGATATGAGGCATTTGGACTTTTACAGTTTAAAAACTACACAAAATTACCTCAGAAAAGTAAAAAGTGTGAAAAATCATATTTCTGGATTGCTTGATTAATACTAAAGTGAATATTGACGTTCACCTCCAGCTAAACCAAGTTTGTTAACTCAGGTCAGGTCTGTATCTTTATATATTTCACCCCAGTGTTGTTTATCAGAAGTAAGTTTATGTACAGGTGTGTACTTTATGACATTATGTAACAACACTGTTATCAGCAGTCTCACCTGAAACATGGGGTACGTGAGGAAGGTCTCCAGGGTCCTCTCCTCGCAGTCGGGCTTGGCCTCGTACTGCTTCAGCAGCTTGTCGAAGTCCCGGTTCTGTTTGCAGTGGGCCAGGATCTGCAGGCTGTACTGGTGGTTCCTCACAAACTCCTGGTAGATGTTGAGCATCGGCAGCAAGATGTCGAACAGGTCGGCTGGCAGAGAGGAACGCACATATTCATGTTGAGGTTTTTGTTGAGAGAAATGCTAAAATAGAGGCTCGAAAATCATTCTCAATGAAAAAGAGTCAGTTGATCTATATTTGTAAAACTTTATGCAAACACCTAAATTCAGAAAGTGGTACATGAGTAAACAAATATTCTGAATTATGTGTGTGTGGAAGATAGACGTTGTGTCGAGAGCAAAGTATTTGGATGGTGTGAGCGCCACGAGCTCTCAAAAACCTGCAATATCTTTTATTTCACAATATTAATATATTTAAAATGTGATTATGGTATACTTTTGGTATAAAATGTATGTATCAAAATAATAGCATGAATAAGTTGATTTACTAATTACAAAACAATATGGTATATTTTAACTCTGTATTCATCAAATGTGCTTTCACATTGTTTTAATGCTAAATTTAGAGCATGCATTTTAAAATATACAAAAGTTTAAAGTAAATTTAAGTAATTGCACAGAACTTACACTTAAATATATTTTTCTTTCATTATATATTTATTGACAATACAATTATTTTAAAGTGTGTTAAAAGTAGAATTTAAAAATAGGTGAAAGTGAGACTTAAGAATACTTTTATACTTATATATATTTGCAGAAAGTAAATTTCTTTCAGAGTATATTTGAAATTTACTATTGACATTTTAAGTGTATTTTAAATACATTAAAGCATATATTTCTTCGTCCGCACACAGAGACATAATCGTTCTTTAATTGTTCTTTAAAAGGCGTTGTGGTTTTATTAAGAACCATCACCTACTGAAGAACCTTTTTGGAAATAGTGCCTTAAAGAATATATTTTTAAGGTTCTTTGAGACACCTTTATATGTTCTCTGAAGAACTCTTTAAGGAAATGGTTCTTTAAAGAACCCTGGGTTGAAGGTTCTTTGTGGAACCAGAAATGGTGCCTTCAAAAAAAATGTTTTACGGTTCTTTGAAACACCTTCATAGGTTCTTTGACAAATGATTCAAGGAAATGGTTCTTTAAAGACCCCTGGGTCAAAAGGTTCTTTGTGGAACCAGAACAAGTGCATTAAAGAACCATTATTTGAAAGTTCTTTGAGATACCTTCGTAGTTTCTTTGAAGAACTCTTTAAGGAAACGGTTCTTTAAAGAACCCTGGTTTGAAAGGTTCTTTGTGAAACCCCAAAAAGTGCATTAAAGAACCATTATTTAAGGTTCTTTGAGATACCTTCATAGTTTCTTTGAAGAACTCCTTAAGGAAACAGTTCTTTAAAGAACCCCTAGGTTTGAAAGGTCCTTTGTTGAACCAGAAATGGTTCCTCCATGGCATCGCTCCATTTTCGGTTCCAGATGCGGTTTCTTGCTCTCTGTGTGTGTGTGTATGATCTGAGGGGAACCGACCCTTTGGCCCAACCCAACACACAAGCAGCCCCAGGTTGATCCGAGGCGTCGTCTCCGAGTCTCTTACCCAGAACGAGCGTCGGCCAGCTGGCTATCCGGGCCTTCAGGCCCTGGTAGAAGATCTGATGGAGGAACATGATGGTCTCACTGATAAAAACAAACCAAAAGCGAGACAGCGGTCATGAGCCATTGTTTCTCTCCCCGGCTCCTTATCATCAGGGGGGTCGACATCCCCCCCCCCCCCCCCCCCCCCCATTGTCACAACCCCACCCCGCGCAGCCACCTGTTCAGGAAGATGCTGCTGACGTCGTCGTGGGTGATGGGCGGCTTCTTGGAGCTGGCGGCCATGCGCAGCGGCCGCAGGAAGTTGTTGACCAGGATGTGGAGCTGCTGCACGTATTCGGCCTCGGCCTCCAGCATGCTGAACACCACCTGGTTCCTCTTCCTCATGCTTTCGGCGTGGGGCGAGCGGATGTAGTCCTGGATGATGGTTTTCCACTTCCGGCGGCAGATCCAACCTCGTAGGAAACTCTGGACCTGCGATGAAAACGGGTTGAGTTAGAGCTTTGTATGCATGTGTGTGTGTGTGTGTGTGTGGAGGGAGTTGTGACTATACTGACGATACACAGTTTTACAAGCATAACAAGTGGGCTAAAAAAAAGTGTATTTAGTCCTCCATCCTGCGACTCAAAGAAATGTACTTTCTGAAAATATATATTGAAAAGTATTCTTAAGTCACACTTTCACCTATTTTAAATCCAACTTTTAACACACTTTAAATAATTGTTTACCTTTTTGATCTTCTTGATTTCCGTGTCGTCTTCACTGGGAGGAACCTCTGGGTTGGACTGGATCTTCTCGTTGTCCTTCAGCAGCCCGGCGATCTGAAATCCAACGCAAATAAAAACCGAGTGTACCCCACACTGCACGCACCTGTAATCCTGCTCTTGATCTGAGGGATTGTCATATTCCCTCCCTGCACTCACTGATGTCATCACGACTCACGAAGGGATTTCTTTGCTTGTTTTTTCGTATGCGTTCATCTTTGTCCATTAGCTGGTTTCAAAGATATCGGTAACCAGTCGCATCTGAATGCATTTCATTTTATTCAACCTTTTTTATTTTTATTCACCCCCATTAGACTCACAGTGCGTATGAATGAAGAACAAACCCGAGACAAACAGCTTTCTATATAAAGGACCCGATGTTAAACAAAAACAACCTAAATCCATTACTACGACTAAAGTGAGACAGCTGATTATCACTCTGCGGCGCGGGCGGCGGCGGCGGCCACAATGGGAGCTGATTCATGCATATTGAAAACATTCAATTCAAATGGAGCCACCCATTAGCACATTAAAGAGAGATGTATTTGATCCATTTTAGACTGAATAATTAGGATACAAAACACTCATTATGAGTACCGCGGGGTCTCTAACAACGACATCCCGGGGGCGCTCGCTTTGCCTTGAACTCAAAACATTTTGATTTTGAATCTGGGTCTTGACCCTCGTCCGTCGCTCGTTTCTGTCTTTATACTCTGTGCGTACTTTCACGTCCATCCTTTCTCCCTCTGTCTTCTGTAAAGCACACAGTGACAACAAACAAACACACAGGTATCACTAGCATCACATTGCAAGGCGGGTTACCTCCGATTTTAGCCGCTCGATCTCGATCTCCCCGTCCTCTATCTGTTGTCGAAGTTGCTTGGCAACCATTTTCTCCGTCTCCACTATTTGAAGTAGATGGAGATACTTCTGCATGAGGGTCTCGTGCTCTGTAGCCAGGTTCCTGTAACTACACACACGCACACAGACATGGTGAGGACCTCATTAAGGCGTGTGTCATGGGCTCGCCGTAGAGTCATCAAAGCAGAGGAGCAGACTTCTTCCGATCGGCACGCGTTTGAACCGCGGACCTCGCGGCCGCACCGAGCGCACGCAGAAAAACGAAGGAGCCACCTGGAACCGAAAATGGTTCTTCTGAGTGAACCTTTCAACCCAGGGATATTTAAGGAACCATTTCCTTAAATAGAACTTCAAAGAACCTATAAAGGTGTCTCAAAAACCTTCAAAACATGGTTCTTTATGGCACCATTTATGGTGCCACAAAGAAACCTTTCAAACCAGAGTTCTTTGAAGAACCATTTACTTAAATAGTTCTTCAAAGAACCTATAAAGATGTCTCAAAAACCTTAAAAACATGGTGCTTTAAGGCACCATGTATGGTTCCACAAAGAACCTTTCAAATCAGAGTTCTTTGAAGAACCATTTACTTAAATAGTTCTTCAAAGAACCTATAAAGACGTCTCAAAAACCTTAAAAACATGGTGCTTTAAGGCACCATGTATGGTTCCACAAAGAACCTTTCAAATCAGTTCTTTGAAGAACCATTTCCTTAAATAGTTCTTCAAAGAACCTATAAAGATGTCTCAAAAACCTTAAAAACATGGTTCTTTAAGACACCATTTCTGGTTCCACAAAGAACCTTTTCCTTAAATAGTTCTTAAAAAAACCATAAAGGTATCTCAAAGATCTTTAAAAAATGGTTCTTTGAGGCACCATTTCTAGTTCCATAAAGAACCTTTCTAACTAGGGTCCTTAAAGAATCATTTCCTTAAATAGTTCTTCAAAGAACCTATAAAGATGTCTTAAATAACCTTAAAAAATGGTTCGTTGAGACACCTTTACTGGTTCCACAAAGACGCTTTCAAACCAGGGATCTTTAAAGAACCATTTACTTAAATAGTTCTTCAAAGAACCTATAAAAATATCTCAAAAACCTTAAAAACATGGTTCTTTAAGGCACCATGTATGGTTCCACAAAGAAACTTTCAGACCAGAGTTCTTTAAAGAACCATTTCCTTAAATAGTTCTTTAAAGAACCGATAAAGGTGTCTCAAAGATCTTTAAAAAAATTGTTCTTTAAGGCACCATTTCTTGTTCCATAAAAAACCTTTCTAACTAGGGTATTTAAAGAACCATTTCCTTAAATAGTTCTTCAAAAAACCTATAAAGGTGTCTTAAATAACTTTAAAAATGGTTCTTTGAGACACCTTTACTGGTTCCACAAAGACGCTTTCAAACCAGGGATCTTTAAAGAACCATTTCCTTAAATAGTTCTTCAAATAACCTTTAATGGTGCCTCAAAAAAGGTTCTTCAGTAGGTGATGGTTCTTCGTAGAACTACAAAGCCTTTTAAGGAACCATTTCAGAACCATTATTTTCTGTGTGCGGGCTCTTACGTAAAGCAGTTCTTCAAACACGTCGTGGGCTCAGCAGACCATGAGAAAAGCTTCTGCATGAGCAGCGATTCAGAGCGGTACCCAATTCAACAAAAAGGTTTCAGATTAATTTGATTAAACATCACAAAACAGAAAAGTGTGTCAAAGTGGAAATGTGATGAAACAAATAAGTAAAGAAAATTACCGAAAATGAAAAGCCCTATAATATGACTTCTAGACTTGAGAATCCTGAATAAAGGCAACATAATAATATGTAACGATATATCTTGATATGCCCTGCTGTGTATAACATGCTGCAGGCCTGATAGCTAATCAATGAGAAGTTCCGATCAATTGACCTTTGACCTTTGACCTTCACACAGTGACCCCCCCGCTTGGCTTTTATGGCCCTCTTGCGTCTATAAATCTTATGAGGGACATTTTTTGCTCATCTTACATCATAGATGAATGGTGGGAACCTTAATGTGCATTCCTTTGTTAGCTGAAAGGCAAAACATATATATATATATTATAGAGAATTTAGCAGATTATCATTCATACTGTGGTCGATTACGTTCTGTTGTAGCCCTTAGTATCTTATTCAGCTTAAAGAGAAAAGTACACCGCATAAGAAAATACTCTGATAAGAATGGCCGTGAAGTTTAATACAAACATTACGTTATAAAGACTGAGTCTTTTGGGGTTTGGTACAATTTGCATTCGTCGTATACATTGGTTCAGTGTATTAGCATATTCATGTTAGCATTTAGCTTAAATCAGAACTGTGACGTAGTACAGCATTACATTACATTACGGTTAGGATACAACGATATACAACATTAAGGTCCAACTGAAATCCCATTTATTCATCCCTACTTTAGACAACTGCATGTAAATCTACGTTTACATGCAGTTTGGTGTGATGCAGCTGACCGACTGCTTAGCTAGCTAGCCTGCAAACACACTGCAGTGGCACTTTAATGGCACTTAGTTATGGTATTACTTATAGTATTACTTATAGTATTACTTTTGGTATTACTTATGGTATTACTTATGGTATTGTTTATGTTATTACTTATAGGATTACTTATAGTATTACTTATAGTATTACTTATAGCATTACTTATGGTATTACGTATGGCAATACTCATAGTATTACTTATAGTATTGCTTATGGTATTACTTATATTATTACTTATGGTATTTTTGTAGTTTGGCTTTCTTGAAGAAATGTTACTTTCTTGATTCTTGTTGTTCTTATGCGTAAAGTGTCTGCTAGATGACGTGTGATGTAATGTAATGTAATGTGATGTAATGTGATGTGATGTAATGTGATGTAATGTAATGTAATGTAATGTAATGTGATGTAATGTGATGTGATGTGATGTGATGTAATGTGATGTGATGTAATGTGATGTAATGTAAAGTAATGTAATGTTGGCAGTAGACGATTCCCCAGTGAGTGTTTGTTATTTCGCTGGATGCAGGACAACAAGTTAGACAAAAAGGAAACTTCAGCAGAAAAGTTCTGCATATGAGAAAACGCTGATATAATACAAATCTATGGGATGCCATCATGAAAAAACTAATTATATCAAGTTTTACAACCTGATATAGCTCTGAAAACCCTTTCAATGTCCGACATCACAGGCTATACATACACAGACACACACACACATACACACACACAGACACACACTTCCTCAACATCCTCACAGCCTGGCTGCCTGCAGGTGAGAGGTGGCGTGTGGGAGGTACCTGGCCTGTGTGATGGCCGCCACCCACTCGTCACAGTCCTTGACGTCCTCCGTGCGGAGCTCCAAAGCCTTCTGGTTGTCATGATTGAACGTGACGGTAAAGTAGTACTGAAAATAGAAACGATGGAAAGAATCAGACAATCGGTACATGTCTATATTTATGGGGTTTTAGTGCAAGAATATTAGGAAAGCCTTGCATGATCCGTCATCTCTGACCATCTTTTTCTCTTCTTCCCATAAACCTACATTGTGTTAAAATTGAAGTTGTGTCTACACACATGCCCATGTGTGTGTCGGAGTAGGAGAGAGAGCGAGATCCTGAGGGAAAAGTCTTAAGAGATTCATTATAAAGCCTCTGTGCATTCAGCCCGTAACCTGGCAACTCACCTCTGAATTGGCGGAAAGCCTCTCGACTGACGCCACATTTCGTTTTGCTTTTGTCCCGGTGATTTGGCTTCATATTAGCGACACAAACAACTTCTGTGTCGCTCGCCCGACGCTTTTCTTTTTTTACCTCCCTCGGCAATTACCCCCCCCCCCCCCCCCACGGCGACCCCGACGGCCTTAAAGGTTCAGAAATGGCAATTAATGGCAAATGCATGTGGAATAGTTTTCTAATTGATCAGGTGGAATCCTCACATCAACACAAAGTGGCGGTCGTCGCATCAACAGCACAGGCTAAACACATCAAATGATACGATGCATTGTCAATAGAAATCCACAAATCCAATATATTGGATTTATTTATTTATTTTTATTCCTCCCAAATGCCAAGAGCGACCCATTGAGAAGGGGAGTAATGGTCCCTGTTTCCCGATGAGCAGATTGGCCTTTTGTCAATAACGCGCCTCCCATCTCTCTTTTTACCGCAGAGACTCTCGGTAATCGAGACAATAGATAACAATCTATGGAAAAATAAATGTATTTGAGAGAAAGTATGAATACGGGTACTGTACCACTACGTACTTATTATAATACATGTGGCCTCCATATTTTTTATTTAAAAAAAAGCTTTTTTCGAGTAGACCTGGAGTCTAGAAAGCGTTGTTCAAATGTTCGGTTTTACTTTTTTTTCTATCATGCGTGGATTTACAGCCAATGTTCTGTGAAAAGTAATTAATAACCTACTTAATAATAAAAATAATAATAATAAGGAGAACGGGCACTCGGTAGAGTGCATACCTTCGCATATCATAAGATTGAGCATTGAATTATGAACATGTTGGCATTAGTTGCAGCCAATTGGATATAAAATGGCCGCGCTATGGTAAAAAGAAGATTCTGACCTTTTCATGACCTTGACCTTTGACCCGATCGATCCCAAAATCTAATCAAATGGTCCCTGGATAATAACCAATCATCCCACCAAATGTCATGCGATTCGGTTTTATACTTTTTTACTTATGTGAATAACATGCACGCACGCATACAAACAAATACACGGCGATCAAAACATTACCTTCCACATTTTCAATGCGAAGGTTACGTTACATTTCTATAGCGCTTTTCAAAATACTCAAAGACGCTTAATATTGTTTTATCTCCACGATACTTCATGAGAGTTGCTTGTATAACATAATGTGTGACGCCGCAAATCCTCTGGTTCAGTAACAAATGCGAATGTTTTATTCTTCCTCGTCTAATTTAAACCATCTGCCATAAACCAAATTATACAACTTCTTTAATTGATGTTTTAAAATTTAAATGAGAAAGAAAATACATGAAGAGACCCATTTAAAAAAGAAATGGGTCTGTTAATAACGTGGTGCAGAAGATATAAAGGACCATTATTGATGTACGGATGCTTTCATTTAGTCGATTCAAGTCATCGATCCACTTCTGTGTTGAGAATTACGGCGATAATTTAACCCTGAACACAACGCTGCAGTTTAGTTCAGCTCGTTTAATGACCGACACTTCACGATTATACTTCATGAATTCTGTAAAGAAAAAGTAAAGTTCTACCAAATTGTTGTCGAACTCCCGACAAACAAAAGTTAAGTTATGAAATATAACGGTAGATTCTTTTTTCTTTTCTTTTTAAAGACTAATTTGAACCACCTGCCATAAACCGAGTTATAAAACTTGTTTAATTGACGTTTAAAAAAGTGAAATGAGAAAGAAAATATAAAAAAAGATAGATAGATAGATAGTTGGATACTTTATTAATCCCGATGGAAATTTAGGAAATTTAGGAAATTTAGGAGAGAGACATTTAAAAACAATTGGGACTATAAATAGCGTGGAGGAGAAGATATAAGGGACCGCTATTGATGTACGGATGCATTCATTTAGTCATCGATCCACTTGCTCTTTGACCTTTGGACACAGATAGTGTTGAGAATTACGACGATAACTCGACCCTGAACCCACCGATGCTGTTTTGCTCAGTATAAAATGGTCTGCCATGATTATCAGTTCCACGAAATGATTGTACCTACAAACAATAGTCACGTTATGAAATATGACGGTAGACTAGATCCTTTTTGTCTTTAGTTCAGTTCAACGAAACACAGAAAAAAAAAAAGCATTTCCTCTTCACCTCCGCCCCTCCGCCCCTCCGCCACCTCACATTTCTCACATGCCCATATTTTTTTTGCTGCACTTGCTGAGTGGAGCACAATGCCGAGGCATGTTGATGCACATCCCCCCCCCCTTCAAACGCACTTTTTTTTTTCAGATGCAAATAGGGGTTGCCATAGTAACTGTGGGCTTAAACTGTAGCTCGCCTTTTCTAAATGGGGAATAAGAACATTTAAAAAAGTAGAACACTCTCAAAGAATACAATGAGGAGAAGGGAGAGACGGACGAGAGAGAGAGAGAGAGAGAGAGAAAGAGAGAGAGGGAGGAAGAGAGAGAGGGAGGAAGAGAGAAACATATTTTTTGCCTTCTCGAGGAGCGATAGGCTATAAAAAGCGCCGTAGCCCCTCTGCAAGGTGGCAGTTGGCTTGGCATCTATTCGCAGCATTGTCCCTCTCCCTGTCACACACACACAGATAAGATCCAGCACTCGGCCCGACCAATCCTCCTGCAGCGCTGACACACACACACACACACACACACACACACACACACACACACACACGCACACACACAGTGCATGCAGACTAAGACGCTCATCAGAGATCTATTGAAATCTGCATATGGATCCAGTTTAATGTCATAAATCTACAGTCACACGGCCTCAGGTGACCTCCGGCGTCCGCTCGTTGACTCGAGTGTCGTTCTTTGTTTTTTTCTTTTTTTCCCAGAGTGCACGGGGAAAGTGAAAAGGGAAATCTGTATGCCACCTCAGACACCCGGCGCATTGATTACTCCTCTGGTTTTCATTTCACCTCTTAAGAGATCGACATCGCCGCGTGTCAGGAGGTCACGGCGGGACATAATACATCGGGCCGCACGCACGACACGTCCAGACGCGGACGCACGCGGACATGTGCGCTTCATCAACGTGTGGTTCTCACACGTAAAAAATAAATTAAAAAACGTTGCATTCATGCAAATATGGATACAAATTGTGCACAGAAAATGTTCACACCCCCACACAAATAACACAAAAACTGACGAGAATGTATTCCTGACACATATTATGTAAAAAGGGACACGTGCTGAACAGAAGACTGTGTTATGCTAATTGAAGGCTTTCAAATTCATTTAATTCACTGTTGAAATAAATTCACTGGAGCAGCCGGCGTGAACAGCTGTCATCATAGATGTCACTCCGTCCGTATTTCATCCCGAGAATAGAGCTCTTGTCCCGACAGGGTTTTGAAGGAAACACGCTCGGCGGGGAGTAAAGTTTAGGAGTTTAAGAGCGGCCAACAAGTTCTCGTGACTAAAGGACCACGTGGGTTGTTGTAGCCAGGGCCTTGAAAAACAACTCGTTTAATTAATATAAGTTATTTATGCTCCGCATCTTTTATTTCTGGCTAATTTTAGGCAACTATTCAATTCAGTTTATTTTATTATAGCCTAATATCACAATGAGGGCTTTACAATCCGTACGAATACGACATCCCTGACCTTTGACCTCACATCAGATCAGGAAAAACTTTCAAAAGAAAAAAAAGTGAGGAACCCTTCAGGAGAGCAACAGAGGAGGATCCCCCTCCAGGATGAACTGATAAATAGATGTCATGTGAGCAGAAGGAAGTATTACAGAGTTACATAAACACATTCAATGAATATATGACAGATAATATTAATAATGAGTAGTGGACCGCGGTAAAAAGAA
The DNA here is from genome assembly GCA_036178185.1 of Liparis tanakae. NCBI lineage: Eukaryota > Metazoa > Chordata > Actinopteri > Perciformes > Liparidae > Liparis > Liparis tanakae. The sequence goes on along the minus strand of CM070104.1, from coordinate 3,816,961 downwards.
GAAGAAAAGAAACTACGGATGTCAAAGTTAACATGACTGCAACATCTTTGCATATGAACCCCCCAAACAACTCAATTTGAATATGTTGCAGGTTACAAGGAAAACTAGAAATCTCTCCGCTGAAATAAACATGAATTTCCTCGTCGCAAGTCGTCTGAATTCTGCCGGCACATCTGTCTGGAGCCCTTTTTGGTGCCACTGATACTAATCCTGACAGCTGTGCCAACAAAGAGCAGATGAGGGCAAGTGTTGGAAGGAAAGGACGTGGCGGCGAGAGCAAAGATGAAAACAGACGCGCACAGAAACGCTCAGAGCCTCTGAGTCGCTCAGAATTAATGTAAACTGTCATTTACACGGGAAAATATAAATATATCTCAGGATCAGGGTCACGACCCGACAACCCAGCCAGGAAGCTGGATAGTTTATTTTTACAAATATAGCTTTAGCTATATTGGAAGAAAATATATGCAAGCATCTTCAATTTGTGATCATTTAGCTATTTATATTAAATAATAAATCCAAACACACGTGCATATTAACAGGAGGATATGACGTGTTGGGGATTTCTTTAGAGAGAATATAAGTTCTAGTTGCAATGGAGTTACGTTCAACACCTGCGAGTCCAGAATAATGTGAGCAGTCATCGGATGTTTTTTTAAATTTTCAAATCTATAAACTGAAAAATATTCACGCGTAGCAATCGTGAACCCGCACGTCGCAGGTTTCAGTCATTTGTTACACAAAACACGACACACACACACGACGTGTGCGATTGTTTTCAGAGGGAAACTTGTCCGTCTCACTTTTTTAGTGAAGACATGCTTGATAGTGAAAGTGCAACATGCAGGCGTTCCTGGAAACGTTCAGATACATGCACTCAAGAGGAAAATAAATGCCAGATGAGAAAAAACAGTGAGAACTTTTTTTTTGGTTCTTCCTTAAAAACCAAGATGACTGACCAGATGAAAATGACTTTTGACTTCAATTATTCATGGCCTCCTCCTGCTGCAGGGAAAGAGACTGCAGTCACAGATCACAGCTGCTTGACCACTTCTCTCGGCTCTTAAATGCTTTTTTATGCCACAAGGTTTATTCCTCCAGCAGCATCGGCCTCCCTAAAGCCTTCACAACGGTTTTTTTCTTATTCTCTAGAGAGGCAACCAATGCTTTTCCCTGAGATTATGTCTGACCCTGTCACACTGGCATACATCTTTTTTTTAAAGAGTGGATATTGTGCAGCCTCTCACACATGTTAATCCATGGCACTAAATGTCTGAGGAATTCAAAACAAATGTGTGTGTGTGGGAGGGGGGGGGGGGTACTGAAGAGAAAAAAAGCATGCCTGGGACATATCATTTGGGGTTTCATTCATTCATTATGACATCTGAGCTATATCTCAAATGAACCCAAGCCGCTGTGAACCGGAGGAGAGAGACGCAGTTGCCAAGGTAGGATGCTATTAATATCAAGACAAGGAATTAAATCAATACGTCAAAAACGACAGGGGGAAAGGTGTGTGTGTGTGGGGGGGGCAGTTCTCCTCCGCAAGATGGCAATAACCTGCGAAGTTTTTGGGATGCTGTTTTTTTATTTTTTTATTTACAACCCCACCGATATAGAGCTGCGATCCCCTCGATGTCTAAAAATACAGCCTCTTATATAAAATACAAAATAATAAAAAAATTAAATGTGCCGCAACGCATGTTGTTGTGATGAGGAGAGACAAACCAGGATGGAGGACGGAAGCTGGAAAAGCAGAAGTTCCTCCCAGGATTGCGTTTTATCTGGTGTCAACTTTAAACCTGTTCTTTTTGCGGCTGCGTGTTCGAGGCTATTTTTAAGTGCAGAATGGAAGACAATCAAATCAGTTATAGCATGACGCCATTACGCAACGGCCGACGTCAAGTGAACATCTCCGGGACATTGTTTGCGTGATAAATATAGACGTTTGGGATAATAACACATTCAAAATGTAAAAAAAAAAAAAAAAAACGTTTTGAGATTCTCCTCCACCCCCCTCCTCCTCTCGCGCGCGCGCCACTCCGAATGGAGAGCAAGTTTTCTCCCCACGGGAGACAGACGGGAACACACGTCAAGTGTCGTCGAGGCCGTTCGGTCTGGACTTTAAAGTGCAAGCGGCTTCCGCGGCGGGAGTCGATCTCTCACCTGCTTCTCTAGGCATTCCTTCGCGGAGAGCGACAGTTTGGGCGACGGCGCGCGGTCGCACACGCATCCCTCCAACAGGTACAGTCCGGAGGGTCGCGAGCTGGAGTCGTTCTCGAAATAAAACAGCATGTTCTGCAACAAGGCGAACCACTTTGAATGCCATTTTGTGTTGTCGGAGCTCTTCTTACTCAGGCAACCTCTCCGCGTGCCGTCCTTCTTCGCCAGCAGAGCCAGGTAGGTGATGTGGCCGTCGTTGAGTCGCATCCCTTTCTGCATGGTGCCGTCGGCGGAACCGAGGAGGAAGCAGCTCCGCGGACTTCTTACATGTTCTTCTTCAGACTTGGTGGGCAGCAGCCCACTCCCGCGCAGTGCCCATCATCCACACAGTTTCCACACACAGACACACTACGGTGTCTTGCAAAGAAAAATAAAAAAAGAAGAAGAAAATGATGAGTCAAAGTTACGCATTCAGCTGCACCGGATCCACGCGGCTGCAGCCCGCCGCGGTGTTGGAGAAGCTTTTTCCTCGTGAGCCCGACTCGCTCATGATGAGGACTGAGGTGTTCCCCCTCCCTCCCCCTCCCCCTTGTGCTCAGCCTACACGCGCGCACATAAGCGAGCGAGCGAGCGAGTGCGCGCGGGCGCACACACACTGCATCCTGTTCTCAGAGAGAGAGAGAGGGAGAGAGAGGGGGGAGAGAAGAAAAAAGCGCAGTCACGTGACCCGTCCCCGGAGCAGCACATTTCAGCACCTTGGACAGAAACTCCGGCGAACAACACAACAGGAGAAGAGAGACGAGCGCGCACACGCGCTCGCACGCACCACACACACACACGGGAGGAGAGAAGAGACGCACACACACACACGCATGAAAAGAGGAGAGACGCACACACTCGCACACAAACACATCATCATCTCATGCAGTGATACTCATTTGATTTTTTGGTTCTGGTTGTATTTATATTCTGTATGTTTTTGTTTTTTTACATGCTTTATGAATTGTTATTGTGCTCTATAAATATAGAATATACTTGATCCTTGAAGCTATTGTGATGTATAACATGTAAATATATTTTTACTGAAGTTTTATTTTGTGTTAAGTTCATTCATTTTAAATAGTTAATTACCAGTCATATCCACCTTAAAACTGCTTAGTGTGCTGCTGGAACACATTGATTCCAATGTGCATAAATAAAGTCACATCTTCTCTATTGGGAGTGTGTGTTGTTGTTGTTTTTATTGCACTATTATTATCTATCAAGCAGTGTGGTTAATATAGAACACAAATAAAAGGAACACTAACAATGAGATGAATGCAATAATGTAGAATATACAAATGTTGTACTGTGCAATAAATCCTGTAGTTGTGTTGTTGTTGTTGTTGTTGTTGTTGTTGTTGTTGTTGTTGTTTTCATTGCATGTGCAGGTGGTATTGGTATTCCTAACACTAAATATTTTTTATTGAAGTGAAGACAACAAATCAATGTCAGATGACTATAGTGCCCGTTACGACAGGTTCAAAACTATTGTGTATAAAGTATTAAAACGATGTATTATTACTATGTAATGCATAAGTATTACACATCTAAAAACAGTAATAATCCAAAGTAAATCATTTGAAAATATGCAAATGTTCTTGCACCGCTGCTGAGGAGTCTCTCTCTCTCTCTATCTCTCTCCCTCTCTCTCTCTCTCTCTCTCTCTCTCTCTCTCTCTCTCGCTCTTCTCATCCATCACCTCTCAAGCAAAGGGGATGACGATTGTTACGAGAGCTCACTTCCTCTCGGCCCATATTGTAGTGTCGTAGTCAGCATGCTCTCTGCAGGTAAAACCTCTGAACGATCCGTCAACAGACAGTTCATCACAACTTGTACCGCGTGTCTTAATATTATTCATATACACTCTGTCTCTCCACAGGTGGCATTCCTTCAAGTCATATTTACTGCAATCATCCACTGATTTCTAGTGACCCAGTGAGTATATATACTTCATTTTACAATATTATTTAAAATAATGGCCACTAAACCTTCGTCCTCGTCTCTTTCTGTCCCGTCCCGCCTCTTTTTACAGAACAACAAAAAGCCTCTCGCCGCTGTCCACTGCTGCTCACATTAACACATCTAAGAGGGGCGAGAGAGAGATGCTCATTAGGGTCGGCCCATAATTAATCCCGGATTACCATATCGGGGCGAGGACACACACACACACAATGGATTATTTCATCCCAGGGTGTCTTCACAGTGGGATCACAGCGCGCGAGTGTGTGTGGGATCATTAAAAGGATCCAGTGCTGCATGGTTGTTTTGATTTTTTTTGCTTCCTTATTTATAGTTATTTTCCTGCTTTAACATTTTTATTTTTGTGTTTCCTTATTGCCCTTCTTGGCCAGATGCATGGTTATTTTTTCCTTTATTTTTATGTTTTATTATTATTATGCATTCTACTTTTGAAGGACGTATTTCTGTAAAAATACGTAAATAAAATATCACGTATGAGTGAGATTTCCACTGCTCCCTTTGTTTATTGGTCTCTTTAATTATTATTAAAAAGCAGAGAGGACAAGCCATCGTTCTTACGTTTATTTCTATTTATTTCTCCCTTTTTCATGTCAGGTATACATGGACGTGAAGGGAGAGAGAGATGCAACGGGGTGGAATGAGCTCGCAACTCAATCCCCGTGCAGCCATCACAGCAGACTGAGCCACCGGGGCGCCCCGGGCTCCGGCTCTGTTTGGGCGGGTTCCTTCCATCCCATAATCAGCCCCTCAGACGAGGCTGGTAATGAGGTGGTGATTCTCCTCTCTGGACGGCCAGCGATTGTAAAGATATTTTTTTATCATGGCTATCCTTTTAATAGACGGTATGAAAATGGAAAGTGACGCAGAAGATGACATTTTGACAAAAGGTCACGAAGGGGAGTCAAACCCGGGGAGCTTCAACCAATCAGAGAGATGCAGCTCCCCACAACCTGGATGTGATCTTGAACCTGATTACTTATTTTTTAAGGCATTCTTTCTGGGTTTCTAGGTTTCTGTGTATCAGAAACCGGGAGATTAACGCAAGCTGACAATCTCTGGCTCAAAAATATGATTGCCGTATATACAATTATGTTATGTCACTGTGTGTGTTGGGGAAAAAACTGTTACGTAACACGTGCAGCAAACAGAGTAAAAAGTACTTCATTTGAAATGATGAAACAAATCAGTCACTTATCATGTGCAATATGAGACATATTAAAACTACTGACTATGGGTCAGTGGGTAGCAGGCCCGTCTTTCAATCACAGGGTTGTAGGTTTGATCCCCGCCCAAGTCGATGTATCCTTGAGCAAGACGCTTAACCCTGAATTGCTCCCTGTAGCTGTGTCTACTGTGTACGAATGTAACAGGAGTATAAGTCGCTTTGGATAAGAGCGTCAGCTAAATGACATGTAATAATACTCTCTGTTATTTAAAACTGTTCATACCAGCACCGTTCTTGTTCTTGGACACACTACCACCTTCTGCATAGTTTTTTCTTTTATATTTTCTTTTTTCTTTTACTTATTATACTGTTTTTGTCATGGAAGTATTAGGGTGGACCCAAATGCACGACTCAGGAGACAGAACTGGAAAGTAATCTATTTTACTCAAAGTTCCCGCAGGAACAGAACAGACGAGACCAGATGAACACACTGAGTAACGCTGGAGGGCTTCAAGAAGAACACAAAACAATTGTGGAAGTGAGGGAGCTAAATAGTGAGGGACTAACGAGGGGAGGGGCTGCAGGTGAGAAGGGCGTGAGGACCAGGTGAAGGTAATGAGGGACTAACGAGGTGATCAGAGGCAGGTGAAGGGAGTTGGAGCTGAACTGTTACAGTTTCTTTTATATTCTGTATGTTTTTTCTTCTTATTATAGTGTTTTCTTTTATATTTTGTATTTTCTTTTTCTTATTTTAGTGTTTTCTTATATATTTCTTGTTTTTCCTTTCTTATTGTAGTGTTTTCTTTTATATTTTGTATTTTTTCTTTGTTGGTCTCTGTTCATGAGGGTCAGGGGGACCCGGGCTCTGTTCATGAGGGTCAGGGGACCTGAGCTCTATTCATGAAGGTCAGGGGGACCCGGGCTCTGTTCATGAGGGTCAGGGGTACCCGGGCTCTGTTCGTGGGCGTCGTGGGGGACCCGGGCTCTGTTCGTGGGCGTCGTGGGGGACAGGGGCTCTGTTCATGAGGGTCAGGGGGACACGGGCTCTGTTCATGGGCGTCGTGGGGGACCCGGGCTCTGTTCGTGGGCGTCGTGGGGGACCCGGGCTCTGTTCGTGGGCGTCGTGGGGGACCCGGGCTCTGTTCGTGGGCGTCGTGGGGGACCCGGGCTCTGTTCGTGGGCGTCGTGGGGGACCCGGGCTCTGTTCGTGGGCGTGGTGGAGGACCCGGGCTCTGTTCGTGGGCGTCGTGGGGGACCCGGGCTCTGTTCGTGGGCGTGGTGGGGGACCCGGGCTCTGTTCGTGGGCGTCGTGGGGGACCCGGGCTCTGTTCGTGGGCGTCGTGGGGACCGGGCTCTGTTCGTGGGCGTCGTGGGGGACCCGGGCTCTGTTCGTGGGCGTTGTGGGGGACCCGGGCTCTGTTCGTGGGCGTCGTGGGGGACAGGGGCTCTGTTCGTGGGCGTCGTGGGGGACCCGGGCTCTGTTCGTGGGCGTTGTGGGGGACCCAGGCTCTGTTCGTGGGCGTCGTGGGGGACAGGGGCTCTGTTCATGAGGGTCAGGGGGAGTTTGGATTTTAAGGTAACGGCGACGATATTATTTGCCTTTAAAGCCATCATCAGATCATTGAGTGATGGCACAACTTTGAATTATTCACAACACAACTAAACGCTTTATAATAAATATATATAAAAATATATATATATATATATATATATAAAAACATTAATGTGCGTCAAAAGATCTGAGCTTTCCAATGGTCCTGCCAGGGTGTTTTATGTAAGTGTCTGAGTGTGCTGGTGGCAGATCGGCCGGTGTGGGCAGCTCTCGACTCGTTGGCTGCAGCTCCATCGCGCTCTGCGCTGCGTGCCAGGTGCGCCATGCCGGGCCGTTGGCTGCAGCGCCCTGCAGCCAACGGCGTCTCACCGGACCGGCAGCCGGCGCCGGAGACGGGGAGGAACACGACCAGCAGAACACGTGTCCCCTGAACCGTCCCAACTAAGAGAACACCGAAAAGGAAAAGAGAAGAGTTGATAAAGCATCTTAAAAGATAATAATAATAATAATAATAATAGGAATAGTAGTAGTAATAATAATAGTAATAATAATAATAGTTATAATAATAATAGTGATAATAATATTCATATTGCTGAGTGTATTAGCAGTAAAATAATTACATAAATTGCATTCCCATCAGCTTAAGTTACATATTACATGTTACATTTAGGCCTAATTAGCTCAAGCCTATACTAAATATTCTATATCCTGTTTTCTATCTTCTCTGTTTATTTATTTTATTGCCCCATCTTTTACAGTGTGTTGTACTTTTAGATCTTTTAACTGTTGACATGTTTTGGCCACCGTTATTGACAAATTGTTTTAATTCACTGTACTGCACTTTGTGACACTTTGTATGTCAGAAGTGCAAAATAAATTAACTTTATTTACTTACTCACTTACTAAAATGCTAAATTAAGAAGGCAAACATTACACCCATTAAAAATCTCCATTGACATAGTGAGCGTTTACCCATCACACAATCTCTGGATCGCCACGTATTTCATATATCGTCTTCAACTTAAATAATACATACTGGTTTTGTGCTCTGTGTGTCACTATTTAAGAAAACTGCACCCATGTGGAAATATCTGCGTTCAGGATTTTTTGAGATCAGAGAAACTAGAAAAATAAATCAAAGCAAAAATTCCACATTAACAAATATAACTGCAACTGGTCCTAAATTACAGCTGGACAATGTTCCCTTACACCCCCCAAAAAACTGTCTTCACCCCAAAACCTGCCAGAGTGGCAGCTGCCTCTCGATCTAACAGGTGTCATTCCCACGAGCTCAGCTGGCCCAAATATTTAAATATATATAAATATCAAGCAAAAAATGCCACCTAGCAGATCTGGAGGTGAGGCATCTAAATGAGAGGCGTCACATGGTCGTCAGCCAGAGGAGTGCACACTGTCCTTGCCGAGGCGGCGGGCCGTCGCATCTTCACGTGTTCCTGAAGGTCAGCGGGGTCAGCGCTGAGGCTGCAGGCGACATCTGCTGCAACACGCGGCGGCTCGGACACACACACACACTCACACACACACACACACGCATGTGTGTAGGCTCACATGCACATATCTGCACGTACAGACACCGTCCAACCATCCACACGCACACACAGGCCCGGCTGTGGGAGGAAGAGGAGGACGGAGTCGTGAAGGCGTGTTGATCATGATTATAATTTAGATGTTGAAGCTTCTCAAGGGGGATGAAATGAGCACTTAACAAAGACTCCTCATGTGTCTTCATCTACTCCACCTGCAGCCTCAATGCCCCAATGTGTGTGTGAGCCGGAGGGTCAGAGCAAGGGGTCGCCTGCAGGTCAGTGTGGTGCATTGCAGCAACACGGCACGCCGAGGGTCCTCAGACTAAAGGGCCGTTGAGTCACTAAACCGCACGGTTTAAATATTCCTTCATCACAACTCTTAGAGAAGTGTAACACTCCTCAGGAAATGTATATAATGGTGAGACTGGATAAAAACAATGCAGCTTTAAAGTGGCTAGAATTAATATTATTATATCAACAATGCATTGTGTGACTTGTACGTGACGTAGCAGCGAGTCACAGTGAAGTATCGCCTGACTCGGTTCTACAGAGCTTAACAACAATGATGTGATGAGAGGTATATCAGCTTTGTGTTGTTGTGGTTCTTACTCTCAGCGCTCCGGTTGATTGGCTGGAGGAAGAAGCGGTAAACACCTGCTGGACGCTTCCTGCTCAGCGCCACACGGCAGACGGACGAAGTCAGCTTCAAATGGGATGAGGCCACAGAAAAAGAAGCCAAATATTTAAGTGGAAATTGTGACTTACATGTAACAGGTTGACAGAAACAATGGTCAAGATGCTCCCGATATCAACTCAATGTGTAGAAGAGCATCCAAATCCTAAAATAAATATAGTTTCACAGCTCGTGGGCCAAAATATTTCATCAGTCTTAATTTAATAAATTAATCTAATTAAAAAACGGGTGAATCTCATTAGCATGCAGATAGATCGGTAATGGGATGGTGGACACATCATAGCTTTTACATTCTGCATTATGATTCTAATGAGACGACATGTATCTAAATAAATTAAATGCATTGTTATTATTATTATTGTTTGTATATCATTCTAATTCTAATTATTATTATTATTATTTGTATTCTTACTATCATTATTATTATTATTATTATTTGTATTATTATCAATATTATATTATTATTATTATTATCATTATTATTATTATTATTATTATTATTATTATTATCTGAGATCTGCAGGAAAAGCTGCACATCTACTATAGACACACACACACACACACACACACACACACACACACACACACACACACACACACACACACACACACACAGTAGTAGGACTACAAAAACACTCCAGAACATAAACACACATCACAAAGTGCCATCAACAGTTCAGCCTCTTCTGTCTCCTTCCTTTTTATAGACGTTTGTTTTCGGTGGAGAGGGCCCCAAAATTCGATCATGCATCCTCTCTCTCTCTCTCTCTCTCTCTCTCTCTCTCTCTCTCGACTGAAGCCCTCCATATTTAGAGAGTCTATTTGTGGCAATGTGTCTCCACAGTTGCCATTGCCATGCCCCGAGGAGAGAGAGAGAGAGAGAGAGAGAGAGAGAGAGGGGGGGGGGGGGCTAATAAACCTCCATGAGTATCCCTCTATTAGTTTCAAAACTGCAGCAGAACTGCACTCAGCGCCTGCCGTGCACAACGGTGCATGAACACACCGATGGAGACTGGAATAGGACCCACGTTGTTAGTTTTGTTAAAATCCCTCCATCCTGAAGGCTATTATCTGTATCATTCATCATGTGCTCATGAGTGGTATCTACAATAGTTTATTTTTTATTTTTTAACAATGCATGAAGTAACTCATTTGGGTCTATAATTACATTACTTCTGGGGGCTCATGCTGAATTAATCGTTCATATCGTTCTCCTTCGGGCTCATTTTCTCTATTCAACCAGTTATATGGAGCTCTGCATATATATTAATACATGTTTTATTTTTTTTTAGACAAATAACAAAATTCATCGGCAGATAATTAAGAACTTTTTGACTTTTCAATTTTTTGGGGACAGGACTTGTTAAACTAATTAAAACAAATAGACAGCAAGTTGCTGAAAATTCACATTGTGACTTTTTTTTCCTAAAAAGAGAAGATAGCAGATCAACAAGCTGAACAGGCCGATGGGGTGAGGGCATGAAGCGGCCTACACGTGTACCGGCCAGCTGGAGGACAACTGGAACACATTATTACAAAATATAATCAAAACATGTGGGGAAATTATTCACAGCTAACATACATCCTGCCGCTAGAGGGCGCTGTTGGTACGGTAGAGGTCACACTTGAACACACGTGTAGTAACAATCTAACTGCACAGATCATATTCAAATAACTAATATAATGTGTTTATATTATGACATGTTCCTCCATATACATACATTAAGTACAGGAGAAGAATATTAGAGATTATTAAGGAATAATAGGTAAACAACTTAAATAAATACCCAGAGTACAAAACAGGAACAATGGGGGTTAAAGGATGTTTAACAATGTTAATAGTATAATTAAATAAGTTACGGTATTTTTAAATAATCACATTTCAAATCATGTGGGTAATTATAAAGTAATGGTATTTAAATATGTAGTTATTGTTATCTATATAATTTATATCGTGCAGGAATGCATTTTTTTGTCAATGCTCCACAATACAAAATACCAAAAATACAAATGTGAACTAATTTAGACTTAAAAGGCGTAAGAATGAAAGAAGAAAGAAGGTAAGGTCTTTAAGAATAACTTTTCATGTTTTAATGTTAAATTTTGGACTAATATTCTGCAGAACCTGTAAAAATAATTGCGGTATTACATATTTCTTATCCACAATATGTACGGCAGACGATTAGGGCCAATTTAAAGTGAGAATGTTATGTTTTGTATACCAATTATGTGCCCCACTTCCTAAATATCAGCTTATGAAGATAAAAAGATGATCAAAGGAGTATTTTAGTCAACTGTGATACTTACTTATTGTACATTTTAGGGAAAACATGGAACTTGAAATAGACTTGTAATAGACCCGCCTGTGGGACACGGGGGACCTATTGACCTGTCTGTCTCTTCTTGATGACTGTAATGTCTTTTTTCTATCACTTAAAACGCTTTTGAGAACTGAAACTTTCTTAGTTTCTGTGTTTTTTCATAAACTGTAGCTTCACTGTTGGCCATCATCCAATCGGAGGCCGTGATCGCCCTCTAGCGGCCAGAGGCGGGCATCGACCGCAGAGCCGCGTCACAGCTGCTGGGCTGGCCGTGACGTTTCAACTGGGGTCCTGATGATGGGTGCAGGCAGCCCTCCGTGGTCACGTGTCACCCTTCAGAGAGAGAGAAAGAGTTACTTAACTGTTTTAGTTTTATTATTGTTAAAATCAAAGAAGTTGTTTTTATGCGGCACATGATAATAAATAAACTGTGTCTAAAGAGTGCCGTTGCTGTCGTTCTGATCTTGATGTGTTTTATATATCTGGTGTCTCTTGTCTTTTTTGCATTGCTTCATTTGAAAGCTTTTGCACTTTTTAGTGATAAATAGATAAATAAATAGATTTTAATAAGAACATATATTTCTTCCAGAAGTGTTGTTACTGGCTAATGCTCACCGCTCACCTGTGGGTAAATCCTGTTGTATCGAGTTATGAGTCACAAGAGTGCACACACAAGAAAACCTCTATAGTGCATCCACCACACACACACACACACACACACACACACACACAAACACACACACACACACACACACACACACACACAAACAAACAAACAGAGAGCTGTGTAGTTGGTTTCCAAGGACACATTAACTCAAAACCACATGATCTGTGTCCATGGCAACCGAGAGCTGTTTCGCCTGTCAAAGTGAGAAGATGTCATGTGTTCATCGGGTCACATGACGTCTATTCTTCTGTCCATCCTGGAGAGGGATCCTCCTCCGTTGGTCTCCTGAAGGGTTCTTAACCTGTGAATGTTTTGGGAGTTGATCCTGATCTGATTTGAGGTCAAAGGTCAGGGATGTCACATACAGATTGTAAAGCGCTCTGAGGCATTTTTTTTATTTGTGATATTGGGCTTTACAAAATAAATTGAATTGAGTTGAACTGACTAAGAGACTCAAGGATCACATGTGAACACACGTGTGAATCAACATTCAGCTGATGAAGCACGTGCAACTCCACCGGTGCCCACTAGAGGGCGTCTCCTGCAACTCCACCGGTGCCCACTAGAGGGCGTCACCTGCACCCTTGAAGATGATTCCAGTGATACATGTCTTTTTTGTGTGTATATCTCTTTATAATACTATAGTAGCATACTACTACTTTATAAAAGTTCACAGTTTGACCCACGTCGTTGCTATAATTGGTGATCTTACGTAACAAAATACATGTTATACATGCACCAAAATAAACTTGATGATACAAGATTATGATCAATTTATCATTTTTAATATGTTTAATTTCAAGCCATGTCATTTAAAAAATCCTATACAAATAGGTAAAAGCTATATATATATATATATATATATATATATATATATATATATATATATATATATATATATATATATATATATAGACTGGTTTATTTAGTAAGTTATTCAACTGGGATCATGTTGTTGAAAAAATTACATTTTGAAACAGGTTGTGAGGTTTTGATTGTATTTTCATTTTTGGGATAGAAGTGAGATATTTACACGTCTTATTCGGCTTGTTGTACAGTTTTGACACAAAGAGCCAAATTCAGAAAAACTCCTAATTAAGAAAAATTAAGAAAAAATAAACAACCTTTAAAATGGATTATCAAGATTGGTCATTTAAAAAAATACATACATATAAATTTTTTGCTCGCATCCAGATTTATTTCATCGTTACTCTGAAGTCTTTTGACACGAGAGGCACTGACAACATGAAGGATCAGATCTTCTGATACAGAGCTTTCCCAAACAGAGGCACGTCTGACTGTGTCCTCTGAAACCAGTCGATACATTCAAGAACACCTGAAGCATGATGGGAAAATAACCCTGAGCCATCACGACACAATGGGTTCTTCTCCCTTCTGGCCCGATGTGGTCGGTGGATCCTCACCAGGTGGAAATCCTCACACGGAGCCGGAGGAAGCGATCCGGGACATTCCACCGCGGTCCGTCCGGGGTGAGGATCGGACGCACCCCAGGGTGCCCGGCCCAAACCGAGCGTGTGATGACGAGTGGACGACATTTTATGTCCGAGCCTTTGAAAAGCTGACGTTAAGGAATGCTGAATGAATAATGAAAATGTGTGTGGATACAGGAGATAACACTTTTTAAACTGTTTTAAGAAATCTTATGTGTACATTTATCTTCCGGGTTAATAAAATCATCTTCGTTTTATTTAAATTAAAAATGTAGTTCTGCCAGTCTCAGCTGTGGAGACATTGTACAGCTGTTTATTTATAAAGCTTTACTAGTTCTATGTATTTTACTTGTGATGTTGTTTGTGTTTTATTCTATTTAATGTGTTTTACTATCTGAACTTATACTACTAACTAAATAAAAACATTTAAAATATGTGATTGACTGTTTTTGTTTGTGGCCCTTGGACATCTGGTTTATTAAAACTTTAGGGAGCGTCTTTAAACTAAATATATTTGTGTGTTTTGTTTTCATTTTGATTCATAGAAGAGAAAATCTCATGTCTGCATTTTTTTAAGTATATGAGAGATGCTTCTTTTTTTCCAAACTTCTATTAAGATAAGCTTAAATTATTGTATATACCTGTTATTTTATTTAATTATATGACAGAAAAGTAATAATTTTAAAATCAGACATTATTATTATTATTGTATCAGATTTTTGGACACACCACTAATATTATGTTTTATATAATATATATTTTACATTTGGCTTAAACTCTTTTTCAAAATTGAGCTTAGACTTGATAATATATATAATAATAAAAATGTTGCCATCACATCTCACATCAAGACAAGACAACACTATAATAAGAAAGGAAAAATACTAAATATAAAAGAAAACATTATAATAAGAAAGAAAAGAATATATATATATATATTCTTCTTATTTTTATTTGTTTGGATAATGAATGCACACAGTTCAATTCTCGGAATGAAAGCAACAAACTGTGATCACACACACACACACACACACACACACACACACACACACACACACACACCTTCTAACTGCTCTCCCCTGAGTCACCCCCCCCCCCCCCCTCTACACCTGGTGGAGGATCTGAACTCCATTTGTTTCTGCAACTGTTATGTAAGAACCTCTTAGCGAGCCATGTTGTCATTATGACTCTTGTCGTGATGATAAACTGCTGGTGCCTTGCCCAAAGTGTCAGGCTGAGGTACTGACCGCTCTCACATGGACGTTCACACAGCAGAGCACCAGGAATGTGTCCGCTCTAATCCGGGGAGGACAGGAGGTGTTTTAGCAGATCTCCTCTGGTCCACATGAGCGAACCCCCCGGTCTCTGTTGTTGTTCCCCACGAACTCCGGAACCGGCCCACAGAAAGACGGACGCCTGTTTGCTTAGCGGCGGCTTTCACACCGACGAGGGGGAAGTCAACTAGATAATCGACAACAATGGCCGCGGCCTCCTCCCCGGACGCTGAGCCCAGACGTCACCAAACGTCAAGAGCAGAATGTGAAACCAGGCGGAAGAAGCACATCCAAAGTTAAGATTCAACAACCTTAACATGTCAATGAAACAAACTCAGAGATTGAATTAGCATTTTTATTTGACTAATCTTGGAATATGAGACATGCCGAGTGGCCGACTCCTGAAAAAAATGTGATTATGATGTTTTAATGATTATTTTAGTTGGTTTTTGAGTTGTTTTGAAATAGTTCTCGCAGCCCAAGTTGTCTTCTCCAATTTGATGTTTACCGCCATTATATTTGCTTGTGTTTATTATAATGTTTTACACGGTTTAACAACAATGTGAACATGTGCCCCGGGCTTAAAGGGGCGTTTCCAGGACAAATCAGAGTCTGTTTCCATGCTTTTTTAGAGGAAATGCAACTTTTGAAAAGCCTAATTTGTGTCATTTTCAACACCATTTTCTTTCAAGTGTGACTGAAATATATTCAAATACAAAATCATAATATAAAGAAAGTACAGAGAGTGAAAAACAAGTGTTTGTTTTAAGTTAAAGTATTCCTTTAAGTGAATGTACTTGATATCGTAGAGTACATTGACTCTCCTCCGTCTCATATGCAGGTTTTTATTGAACTTTGGTTTTCTGATTCTTAGTTTTGTAATAATAAAATTTTCAAATTACCCCATTTGGACATAACTATTTGTAGAAACACAGTTTTGGGAGTCCATTTAATTGAAGATAATACATATAATCAAAATTCACAATAGCCAACGTTCAACATCTATCCTGAGTTCCCATCATGCACCAGTCTCTGTATCTGCTGCTCTGCTTTTTACATTTCAAATGAACTAAAGCAGAGAGAGTATTTCAACGCGTGTGTCTGACAGGAACGAGGTATTCGTGACTCCTGCCGATGGGAACCGGGCGTTGGAGAGTCAGCGCAGCGTGGCCTGAGCCGGGAGGACAGCTGACTCAGCACCGCCCTGCTGTCTGTGTGCTCATCCGACGATGTCTTCATCCCCGGAGACAGAACGTGTCCTCGGGGCCCTGAACGCCTCTCACAGATCCTCCTCTCAGCACGGGCCCTGGAATTTGAACCGACAACCCTGATCCTGATCCTAAACCTGATCCTGATCCTAAACCTGATCCTAAACCTACGACTTTTGAACAGGCCCCCGAGCATGAGATCTGTTTTAAAAGAATAATATTGTTAAAATAAAATATAACACTATATAGTGAGGCGATGCAAGATTCACGGTTTTATTTGCCATTTGAGCCTCTAGACCTGCAGTCCAGACCCGTTGGAGATGTAGTGCAGGGCTCTGAGTCAACAGTTTAGAGGGAACACTATAATAAGAAAGAAAAATGATAAAATATAAAAGAAAACACTATAATAAGAAAGAAAAATGATACAATGTAAAAGAAAACACTATAATAAGAAAGACAAAATATAAAATATGAAATAAAACATTATAATAAGAAAGAAAATATACAAACTACAAAAGAAAACACTATAATAAGAAAAGAAAAAAATATATACATATTATATATACATATATATTTATATATATACATATATGTATACATATACACATATATATGTATATATTATATACATATATATGTATATATAAATGCATATAGATGTATATATATTCATATATATATATAAAAGTATATATATCTATATATATATCTATATATATATATAGATATATATATATTGTTTGTACATATATCAGTGACAAAAACAATGATATTCTCATTATTTTATGTTTCACTTGGATTCCACGACAGAAGTAAATACTGTGACATCATCATTATCATTATTTATATTGGTTTTATTAGCCGTATCATTTGCAGTAGTTTGATGCTATACCAGTAGAATATATTAAAAGCCACTTATTATCGCTTCTTCTTGTCTGAGGGCACAACGTGGGTTAAAGGCCTTAAGTATTACTCTTTAAATAAAACAAGCAGCATCTGCAGCCTTCAGATACTTGACGTGCTCGGCGACTCGGAGCAGCTGAGTCACTGCTGCTCCGATCCGCTCGTGCACAGACTCGTCCCCGAAAAAAAGGTAATCACGGAATTGGCCTCTCCGCTCGGCTTTAGGCGTGTGAATGCTGCAAACCTGCATTCCCCCGCACCTGCCCGAGGCAGGTGCGCCTGTTTGTCCCCCAAACACACACACACACACTCTGAAAAGAAAAGGAATTAAGAGAGTGAAGGATACACTGCGAGATGATAGAAGGCCAGAAAGAGAGAGAGAGAGAGAGAGACCGAGACGTATAGTAAATGTCTGTGAGCAGAAACAAGAGGCCGGCTGCATTCCAGAGGGAGCAAACAACACAACCCTCCTCTTCACACATTCTCGTTAAAGCTTTATGATCCCCACAGGGAGGAAACGGGCACAGATGATCTGATGTTCTCTCTCCTGGGGTTGGGGGGGGCACATGCCACTGCCTGCACCTGTGCGCTAACCGACTCCACGTACCATAGGCTGTATCATGAAATATGAGAAATATGCACGTGTTAAGACTGTGGTTCCTGAAATACTCTGCAATATGTAAAAACATAGTTTTCATAAAGTGCAATATGTAAAAACATAGTTTTTATATAGTGCAATATGTAAGAAATATAGTTTTTATAAAGTGAAATATGTAAAAACATAGTTTTCATATAGTGCAATGTGTAAAAACATTGTTTTTATTTAGTGTATTATGTAAAAACATTGTTTTATATAGTGCAATATGTAAAAAGCGTAGTTTTTACAAAGTGCAATATTTAAAAAACATATTTTTTGTATATTGCAATATGTTTTTTATTTAGTGAGATATGTAAAAACAATGTTTATATATAGTACAATATGTAGCCTTTATGTACTGTCTACTCACAGAGTTGACAAGTTGCTCTTGGTCTACACTCTAAACATCCTCCTCCCAGGAGTCTTTACACACAACATGCACGTTATTGGTGACATGACACGTTGCTCATGGGCAGTGGTGGAGTAGAACCACGGCTCTGCTTCAGGAAGGGGACATTATATCTCTAAATGAAGGCGCTATATAGACGAGACCAACATCACAATTGCTCTTTGATTTCTTGATTCTCCAAAAGAAAACAATAGTCTCTCAGGGTTTAACAACTGAGGAGGGGGGGGGGGGGGGGGGCACGAGGAGGAGAGGAGCGAGTGGTCAACAGAGGAAAGAAGGAGCAGACAGGTATGTACATATTGGAATGTGCTTCTCAGCCACACCTGTGTGAGGGGAGGGGGCACACACACACACACACACACACACACACACACACACACACACACACACACACACCAACCGAGTCTGGCTGATCTCCACGTGATTGACAGCTGGAAGAAGTATGTTGGCTGCGGTCCACCGGAGCCGGGGGGGCGGGGGGCAGGTATGGGGAGCCGTGCAGCGGGTGGACCAATGGCAGCGGGAGGACCCCCCCCCCCCCCAGCCAGGCGGGGCCGCAGTCAAATAAAACTCATCAGTGGGGTGTGTCTCAAAAGTTTGTCGGCAGTCGAGCGGCGAGGGGGCCGCGGACCGCTGCAGGGGCCCCGCGGCCCGGTGGCAGCCGGGAGAGGGAGAGACAAACGGATCTCCTCCTCTCTCCGGGGACCGGGACCTCGGGGGACGGGAACGGCAGGTTGTCCTCGGATGGAGACTTTCTTTCTTTCTATCTTTTTTAAATCTTTTAGGAATCTCAGGTGGCTATAGATACTGTGACCGTCGGTGTCGCGGTCGCTCACATCTCCTTATCACTTTTCCAGCCCAGCTATAGATTGTGTGTGCGTTGGACGGAGAACTGATAAGGGCATGTGTCCGACATTACCGACAGGCACCGGGACGGACACCCGGCTCAGGGGGGTGGGATGTTGACCGGGTTGAAAAGGCTTTTATTTGTTTTGTTGTGATTTTATTTGTTTGCTTTTACAACTAATTTATTGTTTGGATTGAACGTATTGCATTTTGAAAAGCTGTTAAGAAAATAACTAGAGCTTTTATGTGCAGATTTAAGTGACTACAGGTTGCATTGTAATCTTATGATTTGTGAATAATGAAATGATCTCTAAAGTTCTTTAAGGACATTTTGTATGCTTTCATTTGTTTTATTTTGCTGCTAATTCATTGTTTAGATGCACGTATTGCATTTTGAAGAGTTGTTAAGAAAATAAGAGCTTTTAAGTGCAGTTTTAATTTACTATAGGTTGCATTGTAATCTTATGATTTGTGAATAATTAAATGATGATGATGATGATGATGATGAAGATGATTTTTGTGCTTTTGCTGCTAGTTCAGTTGTTTAGATATACACATTGCATTTCGAAGAGTTGTTAAGAAAATAAGAGCTTTTAAGTGCAATTTTAAGTGCATTGTAAACTTATGACTTGTGATTTTTACTTTGTGCCGGATGCATTTGTTTTTTACTCGATGATCAAGGAGTAAAATTGGTACCTCTGTCTCGTAAAAATGAGAGACAGCAGAATATTAACGTGGATTCCCTTCAAGCAGCTCGGAGCAAGCACACCTGGTTGATGTGGTATTTCCTAAAAATATGACGGAAAGCAATCATCTTTGTCAGGTGTGGCTTCAGGCAAGACTGTGTTGTTCCTCTAAAGTCCTTCACGCTGTCTGTACGATCTATAAAGATTTAATTCCGTTTACAGACAGTTTTATATGTCAGGTGAAGTATGCAGCATGTAAAAATCATTCTCCTGGCATCACATTTAGGAGTGAGACTCCGACATGACTCAGCATGACATAATCGCGACGAAGCAAGTCAGGCGAGTAATTTATGATGCATGCTTGACTTTGTGACATGGGGTCACACCTACAGACATGCAGCTCTGGCATTCTCACTCACAGCTCGCTGGATGGGACGTTTACAAGAACATAATAATATATAGAGCAACTGGATGGCCCGCAGTTACAAAAAAGTTAGAGGTTTTTTTTTGTGGTAGCGATAACAACGTCCTGGTATAACACATTAAATATAATGAGTTGTTAATTGATAGGTGTTTTATTTTTTCAAACTCAAAAATATTATATTTTATATAATTCATATTTTTATTTGGCTTTATTTAAAAAGGGAGAACTATAATACGTTGTTGATTCATAGGGGGAAACAAATATA
The DNA here is from genome assembly GCA_036178185.1 of Liparis tanakae. NCBI lineage: Eukaryota > Metazoa > Chordata > Actinopteri > Perciformes > Liparidae > Liparis > Liparis tanakae. The sequence continues at coordinate 3,796,727 of CM070104.1, read as the reverse complement.
TGAGAACTACTAAGCTAAGCTTTTAAAAATATTCTATACAATTTATATTGGCTTCATTTAAAAAGGGAGGACTATTTTATATTATATTAAATTAAATTTTATATAATTTTATTTAACATTTGGCTTGAAAACCTTTTTTAAACACCAAGCTCAGACTTGATAATATATATAATAATAAAAATCTTTAATGTGCTGATAAGCAGGATTCTCTATTTGTTTCTACAACTATTATATAATTACTTATCAGCGAGTTATTTGATCATTATTACACATTCACGTTTCAATTGATGATTGAATTTTTTTCTTTTAATTAACAGCCATCACATCTCAAATAAATAAATAAATGTATATATGTGTGTGTATATATATATATATATATATATATATATATATATATATATATATATATATATATATATGTATATGTATCTACGAGTTTATATGTATATATGTATATGTATCTACGAGTTTAAGTTATTGCATACCTGCTATTTAATTATACGCCAGAAAAAGTAACCATTTTTAAATCAAATTTTATTATATCAGATTTCTTCTTTTGGTTTGTTTGGATAACAAAGGCACACAGTTCAACTCTCACAATGAAAGCAACAAACACCAAAACACACACGCACACACACACTCACACACACACCCACAGACTCTAACTGCTCTCCCCTGAGGTGCCCCCCCCCCCTCTACACCTGTTGGAGGATCCTCTCTCTTCTAAAGTGCAATGACCTTTTGACCTCTGCCGACACGTTGCAGTCTCTTCCGCGACTCCGAGGTTGAAGCGCTCCGCTGTCGTCAACCTTTTCCTTGTAGTTCTTAAATATAGTATCGCTTTACATGTTTGAGAATTTGGTATAGAGAATGAATTAAAAAAAGATCACTTTTAACTGTATGTTTTCGATTTTTTCCATGAATACAACTTTCAAGTCTTTAAATAGACATTTGTAGTATTCCAAATAAAACATTTAATAAATACAATTGCTCATTAAAAATGGACTTTGTTCCTATCGCTCCTTTCTACTTCGACATGTGCCGCTCGTTGAGCCGCTCACACACGGAGGATGATGGAGCTGAACACTCATAATAATAATATGATGATGAGCTGCTCATCAGGAGCAGCGTGGCGTTCAGGGCCTCGCTCACTTTAACGTGCAAACAGGGAGACGGGGAATCGAACAATCAGCCCTGTGATAAAAGGAACACCCCCCCCCCCCCATGTATATACAGCCGGACAACCAGCTGTATATGCTCCATTGAAAGCATTGCCTCAAGGACATAAGCAATATAAATATATATGTATATGACACAGATATACAATAGAGCTCACAATAATAATTTAGAATATGCGTGATTATGAAGGTGAAGTAATAAGCCTAAAGGTAACATCCACACGACCGACTGGAGTCTTTAGATTAAATAGTGCAAAGCGTGGGCGGCAAACCTTTTAAAGACCCGGAACAAGTGAAATAATTATTAATGCAATGCCCATTAAACCCCTGAAATAAAACTAGCACGGCGTGGTGGTACATCCCCCACCCCCCCCGGCCGCCGTGTGTTAGGCCAGCCCGACCATGGAGGCGCTGAGCTCCCACAGCCTCTTGGCCGCGGCGTCGTCCAGGGCCTGTGGCGCCGGCTCCTTGGGGGCGCAGTCGCTGCACGAGGAAACAGAAGGGAGAGGAGAGAAATGGAGGTTTTTATTCTGTCTATTTTAATAAAGTTCTCCCTTATTGTATTTGCTTTGTCAGTTTAGAATTTGTGAGCTCAAGGTCTTTTTTATTTGCCATGTGTGCCTCGACCAACAGTCCAGACACATTGGAATTGTTTTGCAGGACTCTTAGAGCTACAAACACACTATAATAATATATAAATATATTTCTATGAGAAAAGATAGATCCCATATATAACAAAAGAATTCATCCCATATATATATATATATATATATATATATATATATATATATATATATATATATTTCTATGTGAAAAGATAGATCCCATAAATAAATAAAGAAATTAATCCCATATATATATATATATATATATATATATATATATATATATATATATATATACACAACATATAAAAACACACTGTACATAAGGTGGTAGAATATACAGTATTATGTACAGTTTTAAAAAATAGGTTTTCAACATAAAAAAGGAGAGACCAGAGGTTAATGAATAAATAGGCTAGTGCTGAGTCTTGTGAAAAGAAAGAGGGGAAAGGGGAGAGTTATGTGGGGATATTATGATATGATGATTATGATCATAATGATATATTATTGTTGCATTGTGTGCTAGAAACAACAGTTTCTCACTATTAATTGTTTTTGCACACATTGAAAAGTGTAAATATTGTACAAATATGTAACCTTATGTTTTTTAGGTCTGTTTTGTGATTATTTACCTCTCGGGACTTCAGATGAAGAAATAACCTCTTGGCTATTAACTCTGGCACATTTACAGAAATGTTGTTTACTAATGTTTACCATAACTTCTCAAATTAACACACGTAAAAAACGATAATAATCTAAACCCATAAAGTATAAAACGCGCACAGTCAACTGACAATGCACACGTGAACTCGTTAAAGGTCGTCTCCTGGGTCTCGCGGCTCTTGCCTGTAGTAGAGGCCGCTGGCGTTGGCCTGGCTCTCGTCCACGGCGCAGTAGATGGTGGTCTGGGCGCCGGCGGCGGGGCTTTTGATCAGCATGATGATCGGCGTGATCAGGATCCTCTGCCACAGGGCCAGCGTGGGCAGCAGGTGGCGGCCTAACTCGGTGCGGATGACACCGGGGTGGAGGCTGTACACCGTCACACCCGTGCCTAATTAATGAGAGAGAGAGAGAGGGGGGGGGGGGGGGGGGTCCATCAAACCAAAATACAATGCATTAAACCAGACGTCTCGTTATGTGTATTTTAAATATCAATGCTATTTAATACAGAGATATGTTTGATTAACACTGTGAAAGTGACATCATTCTTTTTCAATAATAAAAAGGATGTTCATCTGTGTCTTAATTATCTGTAAAAAAACAAACGGTAAACAGATTTAAAGAAATTGAAAGAAGAGTTATTCATCGATGGAAATCTGGCTTCTTAGCATTTACCATATTATAGTTTGTATTTTGAGAAATATTGTTTATTTTCTGGGACAATGTGTACGGAGCTAAAAACTTAGATCCAGGTTCACGTAATGTGTATTTAAAATGTTAAACATTTTCTTCAGAAAACGTGTTTCATTTATTAAAATAAGTAGCTCATCTCTGTTTTCTAAGTGACGGGTGAACCCCAATTTTAGGGGATTTTATCATCTATTTCTCACTTTTTCTTTCCAACATGTAAAAAAGATTTTAAACATATATATATTTAAGTACTGTATTGGAGTACAATTTGTAGGTACTTGTACTCAATATTAACATTTCCATTTTCTGCAACTATACACTTCAACTCCACTCCTTTATTGATGGACATATTGGACTCTATGCTACACTCATGTGATCATTTCGAGCTCGGACCGTGGACTTAGAGGCTCCGTGAAGACGTGGCATGCCTGTGCCGCTCTAGGACTCTACCTTGCAGTCTGGAGGCCAGCTCTCTGCAGAAGAGCACGTTGGCCAGCTTGCTCTGCCTGTAGCTCGTCTCGCGTTCGTACTGCACGTCGAGGTGGATGTCGTCGAAGTCGATGATGCCTGCAAGAAGAAAACAACCCGGTGTAGTCCTCGAGCAGAAATGACATTTTTAAAAATTCGGAAGCAATCACGTAAATCAAATCTATCATAAACGAACCAAAAGCGTAACATCCCTTTACTATTTGGAAATATAGTACATAACACAGTACACATGCACTTTAACTGATTTTTCCTTTGTTTTTCATCTTGTTGACATACAGTGGGTACTGAACACTTACGACCATGTGATATTTCAGTTTTAATTTTTTTATAGATTTGCAAAAAAATCTATATTTCTGTTTTTTTTCTGTCCAGATGGGGTGCTAAGTAAACATTAATGATAAATTAAATGAACTTTTTTGATTTTAGAAAATGGCTGCAATGAAAGAAACAGTGGTCTGATTACTTTCTCGTACCCACTGTATACAAACATATAATAAACTGGTACACCCACTGGTACAGGAAAATAAATATATACAAAATAGATACAAAGAGGTCACTTCATTAAGCCGAGCCAGACGTCTACATATGTACCTAAACACACACATATCTGGTACACACACCTGCATCACTCTACAGAGTAGATACACAGTCATTACATTACACAAGTACAATATATCCAGGAATGAAATGACAATAGAATCATCCAATTCTAACTTTTAATAGGACATAAAGATGACAAAGCGGCCATCTTTACCTTTCTCGTGGGCCAGGCTAGAGACGATGACGACGCGACTCGGAGTCGACTTCTTCAGCAGGTCGAGGAGAAGGTTGGTGAGGAGGAAATGTCCCAAGTGGTTGACGCCAAACTGCATCTCGAAGCCGTCATTGGTCTTCCACTTCGGACACATCATGATACCTGAAAGTCAACGGATAAATGCCACATGAAAACTTAATATACGACCATCAGTTAAACCCCAAACGGAGGTTAATAAATACATCCGGCTCAATTTCAGCCATTAAAAGTAGCCGCTCATATGAAAAATATGGGATGTTTTTTTTTATTCTGATTAATTTCAGTACAGGTTTTTTAGCTGTAAGGTGTTTAAAAAATTTTTTTTATATTTTTTTATTGCATTTTCAACAAAACAGAGTAATCCTTGACATTTAAATAAACAAACACAACACACAAAACAGCATCAGTACATTGTTAAAGGTGTTGGAGATATTTATTTAGACATTTGTATTTACTTGTATTGTAAAGTAATATTGTTTAATCATTGCCTATTTAGGTTATATATTCGATATGTTGAAAGAGCTTTTTTCTTATGATAGTTTTAATTTAGTTTAATTAATTGTGATAGTTGTTTAAATTTATTTAGTTTTAGGAGTGGTTCACTGATTGGTAACACTGTGGTTATGTGTAGGTGTTGGTCGCTTCAGGACCAGCATGCACTGGGGTGGCCTATGTTTTTTTACAGGCATACGAGAGGCAGTGTCAACATTTGTGTTTGTTCTTTTTGTTTGTTTAGTAAATTAATTATAAGTATAATGGAATAAGGAAATGGACGTTACTTTCTTTTTGCTGCGTCAACAGCAATTTGAATTATAAGTTTAATTGATTTATTGGACAAATAGCCACTACAGGTGTTTTATTTAAACATGTGTCATGAAGTCTGCACTCATTCTGCCTCCTCTTCCTCCGCTATAATACATTCTGCTTGCACCCATCAGTGTTGGGATTGCATTGAACACACCTGCGTTGTTGATGAGGATGTCCAGACGTTCCTCGTTCTCCTCGACGTCTTTGGCCAGGTCCCTGACGGACTGCAGCGAGGCCAGGTCCAGTTTCTTCACCACCACGTTGCCGTTGCCGCTCTGCTGCCGGATCTCGTCGGCCGCGATGCAGGCTCTGGTCACGTCTCTGCAGGCCAGGATCACTCTGGCTCCTTTGGCGGCGCAACAGTGTGATTAGGAGTTACACGGTAAGTATAATTAATTAGAAGTCAAAGCAGGAAGGGGGGAATTTAGCTTTTAATCCAAAGCCACTCCAAAGATAGGGAGGAAAGTGTTGCACAGAGTCAACAAGAAGAAGGAGAAGTAACAACACGAGTAGGAGGTGAGGGTCGTACCCCGCTTGGCCATGTCCAGGGCCGTCTCCTTGCCGATGCCGGTGTTGGCTCCCGTGATCAGGACTGTTTTCCCATCTAGTCTGACCTTGCTCCGACACACTCCCCCAGCCATCCACCTGCGCAAGGCCAGTATGCCTGCCCCTGCCAGAAAAAATGAAATGTTATCTGTCATAGCAAATACAGTGTCATCTTCTTTGTTGTGGTTGTCAATATTTAATTCCCATTTGGTTCAGTTTACTTTATTTATTTTTAAGATTCTTGTTCCTTGTTAATGTGACGTTAAAAAAGCGGCAGTACAACTCATTCGCTTGCAGGAGAAAACGTAAATCAATAAATACATAAAGTTGAACTGCTGGTGCATTTTTAAATATGACTGGTGTCATGGTGGAATAAACTGCTTTTCTGTTTACATGGCGGGTTATTATAAGCAAGTTAGTAATGATCACTTAACTGTTTACTTACATTTAAGGACAACTTAGCATACACAATATCGTTAAGATAAAATAATGTATATTTACCTGCAATACAAGCAACAGCGAGACCGGTCGCGTGCCTGCTTATTAAGTGCCTGATTGCATCTGCGTAGTTTTGCATATTTTAGCCTGTTAATTATTAATTAACCAGCTTAAATAACTGCAAGCTTCGGTGGAGATAGTATCCCCAATGTCCAGTAAACACGGTCTGGTTTAGAATAGCACGGCGCTCCTCTTTGGATAATACAACATCAAATGCTGTAAAACGATTATGATCTCGCTAAAGGCAACTCCACCGTGCGGAAGTTGGGGCGTGACGTATGCCGTCTAGGATTTTCAGAATAAGACTCTTGTTTACTGTTTACATTCTGTTGTCTTGGCAACTCGTGACACAAGCCGCTACTTTAGGTGTGTTCACAATGAAAAATACAATTTGCTGTCGTGAAAATTACGTGTTAATGTCAGACTCTTTTACACACGTTTTACATATATTACAGGTCAAAAGGACTTCTACAGTTATCTGGTTTAAGGACATCTTTTTTTATTTTAATTTATTTTATTAAATAACTTAATCAGGCTGTATTCATCGTTCTTTATTCATTATGATTGGTGTGGAAAGTAACTATTGACTCAATTAATGTATATAAATACAAATCGGTGGTACTTGTGCTTCACTTCAGTATTTCAATGTTGTGCTACTTTGTACTTCCACTCCACTACTGATGCAAATATTATTTACTACACTCATTCAACTACTTAACATTTTCAATTAAGTCTACATGCAACACATCATCAGTTGGTAAATGATAATGTATTTTTGGTTAAACAAACAAACAGCAAATTCAGCATTAACTACATTACATAGATTTCTGTACTTTTAGTTAAAAATATTTTGAATGTAGGATCAATTGTTCTGAATGCTGGAAAATAAATAAATGAACGTTAAAGAAAAAAATCCGTTTAGGGTTATACTTCATCAAATGTGTGTTTTATTTTACAAAGCAAAAAATAATGTTTGCTGCCTGACTTAAAAAGATAAATTAAAAGGGTCATTTATTTTGAAAACCAAATTCCGGTGCTGTAACTGGATCTAATAAACGGCTCTGGCTGGGATTCAAATGTGTCATCTCGTGACTTTAACTAATTAAAAAAAATGTCGACTTACATTTAGAGTCACCATCTGTCATGTTTGACAGTATTTTACAGTTCGATAACATTTTTTATTTTTTATTTTACATACAATGTTAACAAACCCGCCCCGGAAGTGGTTCGCTCTCGTGCCACGTCAGAGCTACACACTTGTTACCATCCGCCGCTACCAGCTGCTAGCTACTCCTGCCTGTCCGCTTTCTGCCTGTTTCTTTCTGGCCGTCGCGATGCTCTTCCTGGGACTCGGCTGTCTCCTGCTGCAGGTGTCCGCGGTGCTCGGTACCGAGCTCACCTTCGAGCTCGCCGACAACGAAAAGCAATGTTTTTACGAGGCACTGGAGAAAGACGTGAAGTTTGAAATTGACTTCCAAGTAAGTTACTCCGAAAGTCTCATAGTCTCATCACTTCTACAAGTGTAGTTTTTCCAATATGCTTCCACGAGTTAAAATATAACTTATGCAGCATATTGTCAAAAAAAAGAGAAATTTAAGTAAACGTGCAACGCTCTATCCTAGTTATCAAAAGGCCTTCTCGATTGCACATTTTGACAACTACTTTTGAGCCTTCTCGCTTTCCGTATCCTCCAGTTTATCACACAATTAATCTGAGGAGAAATAGTTTTAAAAACTGGTTTGTTCACTTTTGCTGCACAAGTATGAACAGTTTCAACCTTGCACACTCCATATGTCACAAAAAAAATAATATATATATATACATAAAGGTATGTATGTATATGTATATATACTATATGTATATATATATATATATATATATGTATATATATATATATATATATATATATATATATATATATATATGTGTAGAAATATGTATGCGGGTATATATATGTGTATATATTTATATATGTGTGTGTGTATATATGTATGTATATATATATGTGTGTATATATATATATGTGTATATATATTTATATGTGTGTGTGTGTATATATATTTATATATATGTGTGTGTGTATATATATATATATATATATATATCAACTATTTTGTCGTGTATATATAATATGTCGTCCACATGTGTACGAGAGTGTCTTCTTTTCTCTCAGGTCATCGCAGGAGGCAACTACGACGTGGACAGCTTCGTCACCGATCCCCAAAACAATGTCCTGTACAATGAGAAGAAGAAGCAGTACGACAGCTTCTCTCACACCACCACGATGGCGGGGACCTACAAGGTCTGCTTCAGCAACGAGTTCTCCACGTTCACGCACAAAACCGTGTACCTGGACTTCCGCCACGGAGACGAGCAGCCGCTCATTCAGACCATGAATGGAGCTACGGCGCTGACTCAGGTACGTCTTAACCACAATCCAACACGTGCACATTTAAAGTTGTGAGCCAAGTTAAAGAGACATTATGAGCCACTAATGCGTTTTGTAAATTGGGCGAACTAATCGAAACGGGTTCAGAACAACCTTTACTGTTCCCTTGTGGGTGTAGTTTCAGAGGTGGGACAGTTTAAAAGTCCTCTAAGTGGAGCCAAAGCTGTTCTAACTTAATTCATCCCTTTAGGGACATTGCTGGGTTGCATTTTTTTAATACAATGTCGTAAGAGTGCAAATATAAAAGTGCAAATTTACAAGTATCGCAGTGCACTGCAAATCTTGTATTCATAACCACGGCTGAATCGTATTTGCGAGTATTTAAATGTCTTCTCCTTACGCCCAAATACCTGAAATGTCCGGGTTTGTTGACGCCCCCTTTTCAGAGAACGTCAAAAACATCTTCATTGTAGTTTTACAGTTCATCAGAACACAGAATACAACTCACAACTCCCACATGTGTAGATCCCTAGTTGGTGTTTTTAATGGAAGACTACAATACACAATTGTTTTATGTATATATTGTGTAGTGCCCCCGTTACCTGTTTAACGGGCCCACTACTGGCTGCTCATTGTCGAAGGTTTCAGACGAGTCTTTCAGTAAGACCAAGACCCCGTTTACACGATGGGAAAACTCATATATTTTCATGCGTTTTGGCCTTTCATTTACACAAAAACGGAGGTTGTATCACGGAAAACGAGGTCAAACAGAGTTTTAGGTGGTCAAACGTCACAGTGTGTGACTAAAGATGCTTCACGTCATGTGAGCGTCCTATGGGACGTATGCGGACGGCGTATTCATGAGGGTTCATATGAACAGAAACTTTTTTTGAAAACAACCTTGTGTGTACAACGTTATTTTTGAAAAAGGAGGGGCAGAAATATTTGTCTCTGTAAATACCCAACTATGTGTAAATGTGGCCCAAGAGTCCCGATAATTTGACCTCGTCAATCAGCAACACCTGGCCTCCCACTTTACCTCGTAGGGACAAACAACGCCTTAAAGCAAACTTGCCCCACCTAGTGGTGGGAGGTCCTAAGAAAACGGCTCCTGCATATTGTATTTTGGGCCACTTTGAGTGCGGGGACATGCGCGGGAAGTTTCAGTTTCCGTTTGCCTACTCGTGACCCTCCCTGTCGACCTTTCCCCTTTCCAGTTGGAGTCGTCCTGCGTCGCCATCCACGAGGTCCTGAAGGTGGTGGACGACTCGCAGACGTGGTACCGGCTCAGGGAGGCGCACGACCGCACGAAGGCGGAGCACCTGCTGGAGCGCGTGACCTACTGGTCCATCGGGGAGACCGTGCTGCTGTTCGTCATCGGCCTCGGCCAGGTCGTGATGCTCAAGAGCTTCTTCAGCGAGAGGAAAGGCTCCGTGGCGGCCGCCACTTAGGACTCGCCGCCTCGATTTGCACCTCAGGAAGAACGTGGCGTGCGTCTGGAGATTAACACACACGCACACACACACACACACACCTTGTCGTATTTCCAGCAGACCTTTTTCTTAAAAAGGGGATCATTTGGGAAGTCTCTATTTCTTTCTTCCTGCTCACCAAGTGTCATACACACTTGCGAGTGTCTTTATCGAGACTGTGCCGATTTATTTTCTTAACGAGCGAGAAGAAACGACTCTCGTATTCGATTTAGGGAAAATTAGATATTTCCACCTTTTCAACCTTGCGCAGATAATTTATAATATATATACTTTTTAGTGCAACACAAAGCAGGGTTAGTTTGATCTGTTAATAATGAAGAGAATCATGGGTTTTTATCTGCATACTAATTACACAAGGTGTTGTGGATGAATGTAGTTGTTTTGTTTTATATTGTGTTTATTATTATTATTACCTTAATTTATGTGTGAAAAGAAAGAGGTGTAAGAGCTCCGTCTCCCTCATCCCCCTGTGTCTCATACAAAGTGCCTTAAGACATTATATTTTAATTTTCTACCAAGTTGAAAGTTTACGTTTAATTGGTCTGTTGTTTACCAACATCTGTTACTGATTGGATTCTCAGTTTTCCCTCTTGTGGATTATAAATCCAGGTTATTTTATGCAGCGAGGTGTTTAATTAACACTGTTAAGTGACATCGTTGTGATGGCGGCTTTTTCTTTTTCAACAACAAAAGCTATGTTTATCCGTCTTATCTGTAAAAAAAAAGTGAACAGATTAAAATTAATTGAGATAAAAGCCTTTTTTTTTGGAGCGATGAAATTCTGGCGTCTCAACATTTGTAATATTATGGCTTGTATTTCGAGAAAAAAAATATTTTCTGGAACAATGTGTATGGAGCTGCCAACTAAGATCCAGGTTACATTATTAAATTAAATAGCTCGCGTAACTGTGCGGCCTTGTCGGCTCTGTTTTCTAAATGACGGGTGACCCCAATATTAGGGGATTTTATAATCTATTTCTCTTTCTATCACTTTTTCTTTCCAACATGTAAAGAAAATTGTAGTCCCTAGATACAAATATATTTTCTATTACTATACATTCATACAACAGTTCTTAGGTACTGTATGGGTGAACATTTGAGGTACTTGTACTTAATATTAGCATTTTCATCCTTTTTATTGTTGGAACTATTCCTCTATGCTCCCCTCATATGATCATTTCAGTAGCAGCTCAGACCGGGATGGTTCAAGTCCCTGAACATAAGGTTTGGTGTGCGGATCGGCAGCTGGCGAGGTGCTAGTTCTCCTGGGAACAGCCAACGTGTCCTTGAGCAAGGCACCACATGGATGGTTAAATGCAGAGGCTACATGTCACTGTACAATTAATGTTAATTTACTTTAAACACAAGTGAAGATACTAATTACTTTGCCAATTCATATTACAAAATATAAAAATTAGCAAATAAATTGGGTATTATGAAAGATTAAGATAAAACTATTATCTCGGGTTGAAATTCACAAGCAGTCCAGCCGTATATTAATTAAAATGAACTGCACCATTATGCATAATGAACAACTTTAACTCTTTGTACCTTAAGTATTGAAGTATTTTAATTATATTACTTTTGTCGGCTACTTTACTTCAGTAACATTTTGAATGCTTCCACTTTAATACGGAACTTGAACCTAGACTGAACTTCAACGAGCATACTGCATTCTGATTGGCCCAGGGCCGAATTGGCTGACCAATCAGAGTAAAGTGTTCTCTTTCCAAGCTGACGTAGCGGTACTTCCGGTAGTTCTCGAGCTCTACCTGTCTGTCCTCATGCTCCACCTGAGGATCTGTATAGAGGAGCTGTAAGTGTAATTTTTTAAAGGTTGTGCGCAATTTCAGCGAGATTCACAACAATGACGTAATCATGTGGCTGTGTTGACGTACAGACTGTGTGTTTTATGAATGAACACTACTATTGGGAGGCAGCAAGGTCGATCTTGCTGATTGGCAAAGTGCCATCACTGAATCACAGAAACCACTCAGTGTTTCCATTTGGCACCGAGTAGCAATGTGTGGAAAAACACCGAGGCAGAACAAGCAAGTACAAAAATCACGACACAAAACATACAAATAAATTTTCATCATGTAATCTGTAATCTCGAAATGTGAGTCCAAGGTGTGTCGGGTGCAGAAGGACAGGTAATACCTGCTAATAAGTTGTGTAATAACCAGGAGGTCACACTGAGAATGAACCTGAGTAATTACAGTATATATAAAGGAATATGAAACCAGAATGCAAACAGAGTTTGTCGTCTGGTTTCACGGGTTAGAGATATTCTATTATTTTGTATGTGACTTTAAAAGTTCTCTAACGTATATACCAGGCAGTGAAGTTCTGGACCTGGGTCGCCTGACGGACGGCCGGCACTCCCTCGACTCGACTGTGGCGACTCAAAAAAAGTTTGGAACTTTTTTCTTCTTTGTTTTGTATAAATCTTTATATCCATTTTTTTTTAACCCTCCTGTTACCTTTAAATGTATTAACGTCTTTTACCCTTTTTGACACCAGCAATTAAAACCTCCAGAAAATGATTACAATTAATATTGTTTCCTAAGTTTAAATGTCAGGTGTTTGATATATTACTTATATTGTACACAGTGAGAAACAGCCTGGGGTCAAATTGACCCCAAAGAACACCGATGCGTACAAGTTGTGTTCAGGACATTAAAAACATATCATGTGAATTTGAGGTTTTCCCAGTTGTCCACAATAAACTAGGAAAAGTCATGAAATATGAAAATAAAAAAAAGATGTCAATAATATTTTTAGAGACGTCAAACATTGAATGAGGTCAAATTGACCCCAAAGGTAACAGGATGTTAAAGGGAGCACTTTTCTCTATTTGTGTATCTCTTTAGCTCCCTGACTCACCACTGAGCTCGAGGCCCCGGGGCCAGGCGTCCAGTTAGACACCGCACACTGCGAGGGCTTCTGCCTCGTGAATCGATGCCGTTAACACGACGTTCCCTGGAGACATCTTCCAATTCCCGATTAGATTAATTTTCCGAAATCCTCTATTGTGATTATACTCACCAATTTTAATTGAGTTGGGCAAACTAAGGCGGATATAATTCAATGTAATGTGACAGAGGAACATTTTATGCTTCAGTTTATGAAAATATTTTTAAGAACAATGTGTGAAATGTCGAGAATTTTAACGAGAAGTATCGATGTGATTAGCCTTGAGCCCTCTGGAAGAGCTTCACGGATATGATTTAATGAGACAAGTAAAGGAACGCGACTTCCCTGTACTTCCACATAACGCCTCCGGAGGGCGCTAGAGAGATTCCCACTCATGATTCACGTACAAGCCGTCTGAGTCTACGTTTTAATTGCAAGTCCAGGAGAATATTCATAGTGCAGTGTGCTCTAGTCCAGAGCACGACTGGGAGCGCCGTTTGCTCCAGCAGGGGGCGGGGCCTAATGGGAGTTTTTAGGACAATTACAGCACAACGCCGGCAGACGTCGACGCGGTGAGCGAGCCGTGTGCAGAAGGCTTCTGCACGTTCCTTTAGGAAGGACGTGAATTAGGACACACGAGTCACTTCCTAACTGAACCTGCTGACCTCTGCTCTCTTTCTGACAGTCACTAAAATGACAGATGAAATAGTCGCGGAGCTATCAATACATTTTCCATTTCCTGTTTTCATTTCCTCCTGGAGGAACATTCTTGAAGCCATGTAGCGCGAAAGAACCCGCCACTGAATATGAGCCGCAGCCTAAAAAGAGTATATATATATATATATATATATATATATATATATATATATATATATATATGAACCCCATCCTGGTAAATGCTTTAATATGCATAACTACTGCAAAGCATCTATGAAACAGGGGGGGGGGGGGGGGGGTATGCCAACACAATGCTGACATGTGTAGCATATTGTTTAGCGTCCTAGTTTTATGCGTTAGTCAGCTATCATTTGCAAACTTAATACAAACGACAGCATGAGCAGAGGCTATTATTATTATTATTAAAATAGTCGTCGTGGATACGTCGTCTCAGCCTCAGTGCTGGATACTAAAATCTAGATAATTGCATCATAGAAGATATTAGATATTAGGTGATGTCACCGGCCGTCTCGTTTCCTTCTTCCTTCTCTTTGTTTTTCTGTAGTTTTGTAAGCGTTCAATCATAAAACTTAATTATTAGCTGTTATTTTTGCTCCAGTCATGTTGAGCAATCCATCTAATAACTGATAATACGCATAATTTAAAACCAGAAATGTGATCCTGGTGGAGGACAAAAAGTGACTTTACATTTTATGACAATCCATTCATACGTATATTTAAATAAAGCCTGGACCAATCACCATCCAGAGAGCTCAACACAGCAAACTCTGAGGACACCCCCCCCCCCCCCCCAACAGTGACAGATTCAAACACCAGTCTCTCCATCATTTAAACTAGAGAACCTTTATTAAATAATTCATGGGTCAATCTCCATGAGGTCTCAGTTTTGATATTCCTCATCTCAAAAGAAGAACTAGTGCTGCAGACCGGTCTCCTCTGGTTCAGTGTGCATATCGAGGCTGCCCTGCATGGCAGGACAGGGGGGAGCCGACCGTCCTCCCCCGAAAGAAACAGAATTATGAACAACAGAACTAGCGCCAGTCCACTTTCAACTCGACTCCACACATCTTTTTTTTCTTTTCCCTTATTCTTTTTTAAATCCACAGATCGGATCCGATATCATCCACGTTGTGTTTTCTGACTAAAGTGACTTGAAAGTGAAGTGAACACAGAACACACACAAACTGCTCCTTCTTCTGTGAAATATTCGTATTCACGGAACTGCGGAAGAAATTAAAGAAAATACAGAGAAAAGCGTATCCGTTTAACAATATTGCCGTTACGGGGGGTTTGGAAGATTCTACGATCTTTATTTCACTTTTTTTCCTCCTGGAGGCAGACGAGGGTACTGCAGACCGAAACGATGACGGGTCTCAAATAGAGGGGGGGGGGGGAGTGCTTTGCATTGTTCCCTCAGTAAAACTTTGAGCAGTATATTCACGACACGGGGGATGCATTATTAATGCGAGCCCGAAGTCGGTTGCCGTATCGACTCGTCTCCGTCCAGTAAGAGCATCCAAAGCTACGAATATGCTGTGGCTACGTATAAAACGTCCGATCTACGCGGCGAGTCGATAGCCGACACGGTGGAAGCTTAACGTATCTAGCTGGCACTTTCAGACACATATTTATAATTTATAAAATAAAAAAAGGGCATACGTTGGTTGTGAATGACAAAAAATATGGCAAAATGGTAAACAGATTTCTGAATCACATCGAATGTAACTGATGGCTCTGCAACTTTTTCTACGTTTTTTTTCTTCTTCTTCTTCAAATAACTGATACGTACACACAACATACAGATTCGACTGTCCAGCCGGGGAGTCTTTGAGCCTTTGAGTCGCTTCTCATAGTAATCCCCCCCAAAAAAAGGAGCTCCAGAGTCTCAGAGTTGAAGCTTCTCCTCCTTCAGGGCCCCCCCCCCTTCCTCCTATCAGAGGCCGTTGAGTTCAGTTCAGTTCTGGAAGGAGGCCAATCCCCTAAATTGAACCCCGTCCCCGATGTGTCTCTCCCGAAGCTTTTGAAAAGAACTCTGCAATTTCCGTCCGCCGTAAAAAGAAGAGAAAAGAAGCCCGAAGCCCAAAGTCCTCCGGGTTCTCCGGGTTCTCCGCCGCCGCTCAAGGCGTCGCGTAGCTGCTCGAGTCCTTCCCGAAATTGTAATACTCCTCCATGTCGTCCATGTTGGCCGTGGTGAGCTTCGTGAGGTTTTGGGAGCCACCGTTGACCATATTGTCTTGTGACGTAAAGCTGAAGCTCTGACCTTCATACTCCCCCTGGCTATTCATTTCATTTCCTGGATGAACATCTGGAAAAACAAAAACAAAAACATTACAAAGTGCATTTCCAAAGCTACAGCCAGAGTCTGACGAAACTTCTGGGACAACATGTTTATGGGGGTTAAAAACATTTTTGTCTTTTATATAGGTTTGTTGTTTTCTTTCCATCAACTTAAAGCCTCTTAATAGATATGTATAATGTATATATATATTATATATATATATATATATAATATAATATATATATTATATAATATATGTATACATATATAATATAATATATATATAATATATAATATAATATAATATATATATTTCAAAAAGCAACCATCTCATGTCATTTGTAGCCATTTAAAAACATAATCTAAACTCAGTTAATCTGCTTCGTGGATGAGAATTGATCAGATTTGAGTCAATCCCCAAAAACTGTCATCAGATGCTGATCTTCGCCACTTCGGCCGCCTCAAAACTAGTGAGATGATCATAAAGACACAAATAAACGAATGGCAGAAGTATCATGTTTGGCAGGAAGATGTTAGATCTCACAAATTAGAAACCGATAGATTCAAAAAAAAAGTTTTAATGGACTTCAAAACTTCAATTTCACAGTTATTGTAAAAATTATTAAATCCATAGATGAAACTTTGAAAGAAAGAAAAGGCGCCTGTATGAAACATATCAGGGGGAAAATAACATCCAAGGATAATGAAAATGTTACTATTGAAGCAAAACAAGCATTACAGTTGAACATGCATCCCAGATCAATCACAATAATGCCAGGTGTGCCTCACCTTGTCCTTCTGGCGACACGTCCATGCCGTGCTTGACCTTCATGTGCCGGCTGAGGTTTCCCTTCAGGTTGAACTTGCTGGTGCAGTACGGACACTTGAAGGGCTTGCTGCCGGCGTGCAGGTGCATGTGGCCCAGCAGGTTGTACATTCGGTTGAAGGACTTGCCGCAGACCTGGAAACAGAAAGAATATCGACCATGATGAATTACATTCTTTTTTGGAACGTTCTACTTGGAACATGGAAGACAAGTGATGACAATGTCCTGCCTGACGAGCCAATCAATTTCATTGGAGCAAACACGTTCATAACATTTTTTAAATTGTAAATGTAATGTTTAAATTACTGCTCTATGTTGACTGTTGTTGTTTTGTTTGTCTGTCTTATGTACCCCCCCCCCCCTCCCAGTCAAATTCTTTGTGCGTCTAACACATCAAGCAAATAAATGTTTTTGATTCTGATATCAAAGCGTATTATCTGTAAGAAAACAGGGTTCATACACATGTTGATGGATTTCCCGGACTTTAAAACTAATTTCCATAACCACACATTTTGTGAAATCTCAGGTGTACACAGGGAAAAAGTGAGAAAATGTCTTATTTAAACAACAAATTTAAATTCCGAAGCATACAGTATATAGCGTGTACATTCAAATATGAATATAACAAATTATCATGACTTTTCCAAAACTTCGGGATTTTTCTTTTTTTTTCCAGACCCGGAAATAAATAACCAATTTTAAAACTCCATGACTTTCCCATGACCGCACGGACCCTTTAATGTCTCCCGTTCCATTAAATTGAACTTTGAAACTCATCATCACTTCCACCCAGATTATAAGTCTCTACATCTTCCACCGGAAACTAAAAACACACCTTTTCCGACTACATCTGGATTAAAACACAGATTAACACTTCAGTGGCACTTAAATAGCTCTTATTGTGGTACTTTTGTAATTTGACTATGTTAAGGAAATGTTACTTTCTGTATTCTTGTTGTTCTTAGTTTGTAATATAGGTTTAATGCACTTATTGTAAGTCGCTTTGGTTAACAGCGTCTGCTAAATGACATGTAATGTAATGTAATGTAATGTAAATGACATGTGATGTGATGTAATGTAATGTAAATGACATGTAATCTAATGTAATGTAAATGACATGTGATGTAATGTAATGTAAATGACATGTGATGTAATGTAATGTAATGTAAATGACATGTGATGTAATGTAATGTAATGTAAATGACATGTGATGTAATGTAATGTAAATGACATGTGATGTAATGTAATGTAAATGACATGTGATGTAATGTAATGTAATGTAAATGACATGTGATGTAATGTAATGTAAATTACATGTGATGTAATGTAATGTAAATGACATGTAATGTAATGTAATGTAAATGACATGTAATGTAATGTAATGTAAATGACATGTAATGTAATGTAATGTAATGTAAATGACATGTGATGTGATGTAATGTAATGTAAATGACATGTAATCTAATGTAATGTAAATGACATGTGATGTAATGTAATGTAAATGACATGTGATGTAATGTAATGTAATGTAAATGACATGTGATGTAATGTAATGTAAATGACATGTGATGTAATGTAATGTAAATGACATGTAATGTAATGTAATGTAAATGACATGTGATGTAATGTAATGTAAATGACATGTAATGTAATGTAATGTAAATGACATGTAATGTAATGTAATGTAAATGACATGTGATGTAATGTAATGTAAATGACATGTAATGTAATGTAATGTAAATGACATGTGATTTAATGTAATGTAAATGACATGTGATGTAATGTAATGTAATGTAAATGACATGTGATCGACGCACTCGCCTTGCACTTGAAGGGCTTGACGGGCAGGTGGACGATCATGTGGGTCTTGAGCGTCTGCTTCTGGATGAAGCTCTTGAAGCACACGTGACACTGGAAGGGCCGCACGCTGTTGTGGATCAGCATGTGGCGCTTCAGGTTGGCCGACAGGGTGAACTCCCGGGAACACACGTCGCACTTGTGGCCTTTCATTCCCTTCGGGAGAGGAAAACAAAAGGAATACAATTAAAAACGGTTAATCGTTCAAATTTTACTCCTCGGAAGTGGATTCACGCCGCTTGTTCGAGTCACATCTGAACGCGCAGATTACACTTTCCAAACTCCTCCCTCTAAATGTTCATTAATCCGAGTGCAGGTCGTAACCGCACGCTCGTTACGACTCCAGAACTTTCTTCATGATCAATCTTCTGTGCCTCTACGAGTCGTTTTCCAACGGCCGAGTCGGCAAAAAGGTTTAACGGCGAAACAAAATATAAACAAGCGTAGGCTAAAATAGTGGAAGGAGCCCGCTGGGTAACCCCTGGATTCATGGCATTGTGGGTTTTTTTTACACCCCCCAATGCATTGTGGGAGCTGTAATTCCAAAACATCGAGAGATGACTATCCTGACCGCGTATAGGTTATTCTTTACATGATTAAGAAATGTCCCCTTGGATTATGAGGGGTTTGTGAATACGGATGCAGGGTGGTGTGTACACACACACACACACACACACACACACACTTACTTACAGGTAAAAGATCATTAAGGGGGTGCCAGGGTGTTTTTTTGTTGTTGTTGTCTTTGTGTTGTTTTTGATTGTTTTTTGTTGTTGTTGTTTTCTTTGGAACGGGGGGAGGGTATGTGTGTGTGTAAGTGTATATATATATATATATATATATATATATATGTGTGTGTGTATATGTGTGTGTGTATATGTATATAATATATATATAATGTATGCATGTATGTATGTATGTATGTATGTATGTATGTATGTATGTATGTATGTGTATGTGTGTGTGTGTGTGTAGGTGTTTTTGACTTTGCACATCGGGAACGTTTCTGCTTTAAATGAATACATATAGCAAGATATTATCATAGGAAATATTAGGGAGAATATTGATATTGTTGTTGTGCTATGAAGCATAGGGGTCATGTCTACTCTATGTATATGTCAATGGCAGAAGTAATGTTTATAATTGTATGTGTGTTTATGGTTACATGTCTGCCGCGTGAGGATGAAAGTTAGTTTATGGTTTCGATGTTGACACACAAGTTGGAAGTCGGTTGAAGTCCGTGACGTTGCTTGAAGCAGGAGAGTGACATGTGGGGCTTTTATTGTGAAAGGGAACTTTCATCACACAGCTGACCAAAAGTAATATTGGTTGCGGGTTCATGACATTTGACCCGGCTATTTTACGACCCGTTTTATTACCTGTTTATGACCTGGTCGTAAGCCAACTAGAGCGCAGCACGCTGAACTGACCAATGGAACTAACTTTTAGGATTCAGAGGTGTGAATGCCGTTACTAATAAATACGGGTGGAAAGGGTGAGTTTGTTCTCTAGACGGTCAGAAGGTTACAAGACCGTTGCCCATCAGCCGCTTTGCTGTTAGTCTGTGGCGTGATATTCTTAGCCTTCTTGCCGTTAAATTTAGTTAAACGTATCCATCGCATTCAGATTCTCAAACAGTTTCTTCCCGCTCGCCGTCTCACTACTCAACAGCTAATCCACTGTAGAATATATATTTATATATTCATCCCTATATATAGCCATTCCGCCTTGTATATACTTTCTCTTTCTTAAACTTCTTAGACCGTTGCACTGTTTGTTTTGTATTGTATTGTGTTGTCATGTACATTTTGTGTCACTTTACCACGTCAAATTCCTTGTTTGTGAAAACTTACATGGCTAATAAAACTGATTATTCTGATTTTATATCGAGTACGGGACCTCCAGTTTGACACGCCATAATAGTGTCAGGGTTCTTAGATTTCCAGGACTTTTTCATGACTTTTAACCAAATTTCCACGACCAAACTGAAATCTCGGTATGAACATGAACAATTTAGAAAATGTTGTGCGTTTTTGAGCGTCTTTCTTTAAAAAACATAAATTATTTCAAACTCGCCGTAAATGAACTTGTGATCACAACACATTTCCATGACTCTTCCCAAACTTTTATGATTTGATTTTTTTTCCATGACTTTTCCAGGCCTGGAAATGACCATTTTAAAATGTCAGAACTTTTCCAGGTTTTCCATGACCGTACGAACCCTGTAGTGTACAAAAATAGATTAGTATTCTAAGAAAACCCCTTGCCGCCCGTCTTCCTTATATTCCGGTCCTCTCAACCACACGCGACAGGAAATGTGCCGTCATCGAGAAGCGGGTCACGGGAGCGGAGCGCTGGTGGCGCCCGAGGCCTCCGGGCTAAATGGCGGCGCTGCTGCGTTACAGACACACTTCACTAGTGGGCGTCAATAACCGTGTTCCGGTGTGTCGAGATGAGCCGATATCTATTAAAAGGTCGCCAGTGGGTCGAGAGACTGCGTTTGTTTATGCAGACGGATCTGGCAGACGGCCGCTGTCTGCACAGCAAATGTGTAGTGCATGTGTTTGTCCACCAGGGGGAGCAGCGAGCAGCCAGCAGGCTGGAATACAAAAGGGGAGCATTCTCTCCACTGAGAATAGGACCGCTCTCGGCTTTGGGTTGTTGTTGTTGTTGTTGTTTTTGTTGTTGTTGTTGTTGTTGTTGTTGTTCCCCTGAAACCAAACTCAGGTAAACACTCAGGAATCCAGCATTTAAACTACAGAGGAAGTCAAAGTCTGGCGATTTGCAACGAGTGCAGTTTTAGAGAACCGTCGAGATCTCACATGTGGTGTGTGTGTGTGTGTGTGTGTGTGTGTGTGTGTGTGTGTGTGTGTGTGTGTGTGTGTGTGTGTGTGTGTGTGTGTGTGTGTGTGTGTGTGTGTGTGTGGTCACTGAGCAATTACACACATTTCGTTCTGATGGAGACTATAATGAGGACTACAGGCTGGAGGGTGCTGAGAATTAAATCTGAGAGAGAGACAGACATCTCTTCTCTACTTCTCATTTCCCCAATTAAAAACACTTTTTAAGTAAACAGGATTTCTTTTTTTTTTTAAGTTTATGGTATAATTAATTATCCTGCAACAGATCTGTCCTCTTTGTTGTCAACATAAATAATAGTTAAACTTAACTCTCCCGAGAACACTCGCTCTAGTGAATAGAGAACGCCTGATGACCGGTACGCACAGCGACCGCATGGCAAAAATAAAAATAAAAACGCTACTTTCTTCTATTCTGACCTCAGAAATGCCAAAGCAGTCATAAAAGGCCCCAGAAGGACGGTAAGAGTAGCGAGTGCGGCTGCCTGCCAGGTAAAGTGCTCATGCTCGTCTCCTTTCCCCAGAGCGAAGGACACAAGAGGAGCTCTCTACTCTCGACTCTCATTTCCTTTTCCCACGACAAAAAGAAGAAAAAAAAAATCCCTTTTCCGTCTCAAATCGACGCGAGAAAAACCTCTCCCGAGCGTCCGGCGGCGTCCGTTACCTTGTGAGTGAGCGAGTGCTGCCGCAGGTGGTGCAGCTGCACGAACTCCAGGCCGCACTGGGAGCAGGTGTAGGGCCGCGGGCTCTGGTGCTTCAGCAGGTGGTTCTGCAGCTGGCTGCGGTAGGCGAACGACTTGTTGCACTCGGTGCACTGGAAGGTGTGCGGCCCCTGGTGGCTGGCCTGGTGGCGCTTCAGGTGCGCGTACGTGGGGAACTCCATGCCGCACTGCGAGCACACGTGGCAGCGGCCGCGCTCGTGCTTCACCTCGTGCGCCCGCAGCTCGCTGGGGTAGGCGAAGCCGCGGCGGCAGAAGCGGCAGCTGTAGGGCTTCACGTCGGTGTGCTGCAGCATGTGGCGCTTCAGGTGGCTGGTCTGCGTGAAGCCCTTCTTGCACACGGCGCACTTGTGCGGCCGCGTGCCCTGGTGCGTCAGCAGGTGCGTCTGCAGGTGGCTCGGCTGCTTGAACAGCTTGCCGCAGTGCGGGCAGGCGTGCGGCTTGACGCCGTTGTGGCCCAGGATGTGCGTCACCAGGTTGTACTTGGACGTGTACGACTTGTCGCACATGCGGCACTTCCAGCGCTTCAGCCCGTCGCCCACGTCCACGCAGTACGACTCGTCGATCTGGATGTTGATGTCCAGCCGGTCCACCCGGCGGCCGCCGTGGCGACGGGGCGGCTGCGGCTGCGGAGGCTGGTGCTGATGCTGATGCTGATGCTGCTGCTGCGCCGCCGCCGCCGCCGCCGCCGCGCCCCCGTCCGCCCACATCATGCTCTGGCTCCGGTCCTCGTACTCGCCCGCCATGCCCATCTCCGCCGAGTCGTAGCTGCCGACCTCGCTGGTCTGGAAGTAGCTGCTGATGGCTTCCTCCTGCTGCGAGGGCTTCATCATGTTGTTCCCCTCGCCGCCGCCGCCGCCGTCCTCCCGCCCGCCTCGCCCGTGGCCCCCCATCGGCCGCTGGCCCTGCGGCCCCCGGTGGCCGTGCTCGCCGCCTCGGTGGCCGACCTGCGGGGGGGGAGGGGGGGGAGGAGGCGGGTGAGCGTGGGCGCTGCCGGCCGGGTCGCGGTCGCACTCCCCGCAGCTCTTGTTGGCGCCCCTGAGGGACGCCGGGTCCAC
>CM070104.1:3738389-3768389 GCA_036178185.1 Liparis tanakae | reverse complement strand
GGCCGCTCGCCACGGCAATATTCAGTTTACAATTAGTCAGTTAATCATTTCGTCAAATAAAAAACTATCAATTGTTTATTTATAGAGCACAATGGCATTCGCTGGTTCAAGCGTCTGAAATGTGAGGATGAGCTGCTCTTCTTCTCGTCGTTATGCTGTATTTATTCTGTTATGCTGTATATATTCTGTCATGCTGTGCATATTCGTGTTGCTTCTCAAATGTTTGGTCGAACGAAACATTAGAAGACTTCAACGTGGATTTTTTTATAGTAAATAAACGGCAGCAAAGGAAGATGCCGTGCTCAACCTAGAGAATAAATAAACTAAAGAGAAGTGATTTAAATGGTAGATTCCAAATCAGTTTTCTCAAATGTACAACTGTAAGCTCTGATGTGGCCAAGATGCATCTTGGGGGTTGTAGTGTTTTATGTACACGGGCCTGTGCCTTCGATTTCTAACAAAAAATTACATAACACGTAACAAAGTCTTTGGGGAACGCGACTTTAAATAACTAAACTGTGCTGCAGGAATGAATCCTAAAAACCTGGAAATGCTTTAGCACGTTAGCACGTTAGCATGTTAGCACGCCTCAAAGTCGATTTCTTAGTTAGACGACTGAAATACAGTCTGTGGTTTAAGATATTTCAAAGTTTTGTTCTACAATACAAAATACGGCAGTTTATCATTCACTCGCGTGGTTTCACGCTTCACTCGCGCGAGGGGCGGCGCTCATCTCCGGGGCGTTACTCCATGGAAACAGGTATATGTTCCACCAGCCACCACGGGAGAACCGACCACTAGTTCTGCTTCATACTTGCTGAGGACGTCCCACAATCAGCGGAAAAATCGAACGCCCTCGTGTTTGGTTCATAACATTAATATCATATCGGCGAGTTGCGAATATTCAGAATGCACAATTTGCCGCCCAGCGAAAATTCGCATCTATCGCAACCACTCGCGTCTGTACGTTGACTTTGCATGGACTCTACTCACGTAGAAAATTCACAACTCTTTTGGTGTGAACGCACCTTTAGGGTCACCACAGCGACGGGTCCGCCTTCATCGCAGCTAATTTTCCGCAATAATACCAAATTAAAAAGAAAAGACAAATCCCAATTGGCATTTTGTCAAGAGGTAACGATGCCAACCTCCAGGGTCGGGCTGAATGCGTCACCCCGGCAACCCTCCACCGTCGGGTGTTGACAACACTTCAGACCCATTAAAACCTCAGCAGACCTCCAGCTGTGCGGACGGAGCAGCTTTGGTGTCGGACGCCATCGTCTCGGCTTGAACCCGAGAGGCGAGGCGGTCAACTGGTTCACAGTTCTATTCCGTGAAGACGAGTACGTTTTTTTTTTTCTCTGCGGTTGTTTGGTCGCGCGGCGCGTTAGCCACTTGTTGAACATCGACAAACAGAAGCGAACCCCAAAGACTCCTGGAGGCAGACGGCGGTACTTCAATAGCATCACAGGTTAAAAATAAGAAGACCATAAGTCGTGATGGGGGAGAGAAGATTTTGGTCAAGATTCAGCTTTAAGGGTTTTCCTGTGAAAGAAAACATTTTTTTTTTATAAAGTTTGCGACTTAAAATACCATGGGGGAGTGTGGTAAACAACAGGATAGAGAGAACATGGAGGAAAGAGAGAGAAAGGGAAACGGCAGAGGACAAAATGGGGGCGTAATAGAGGAAGCAGAGGGAGAGGGAGGGAGAGAGAGAGAGAGACAGAGAGAGAGAGAACAGATGATTGCATGGAATGAAAGAGGGATTGAAGGGGGAGGGAGGGGAGGAGATAAAGAGAACAGGGATGGGAGGGGGAGCGAGTGAGCGAGTGAAATGGTGGAGTGAGAGAGGAAAAGAGAGAGAAAATGAGAGGCAGCAGTGGGGGAGGGGATGATGTAGAGGGAGAGAAAGAGAGACAGAAAACAAGGAGAGGGAGAAAGAGAGAGAGATGGGGCAGGGAGCAACGTGAGAGCAAGGCAGAGAGAGGGAGGGAGGGGCAGTGTGCAACGTGAGAGAGGAAGAGAGAGAGAGAGAGAGAGAGAGAGGGGGGAGGGAGGGGTAAAGCAAGATGGAAACCAAGAGCAAGAGAGGAATAAAATGAGAGAGAGAAAGAGAGGAGGGAGGGAGGGAGAGAGGGAGGGAGGCAGGGAGGGATAGAGAGAGAGGAGGATAGAGAAACAGAGAGGGAGGGGGAGGGGAAGGGAGCTGGAGAGAGAGAGAAGAACAGAAAGAGCGTGCAGAAAAAAAATGAGGGAGTGAGCGAGGGAGAGAGAGAGAGCACAAAACCCATTTCACTATTTTGTGGTTTCAGAAAACATGGCTGCAGCGAAAGAAGAAGAATAAGAAGAAGCAGAAGAAGAAGAAGAAGAAGAAGAAGAATAAGAAGAAGAAGAAGGTTATTCCAAGTCCTCTCTATGCACAGACTCCAGAGCAGTGCGGTGACCGTGAACCAGCCTTTGATGTAACCCATGTCCATCATTGTCGTCCCCATCATAATCAATGGATTGTGATCCTTCCTAGAAAAAAAAGGCTAAATGTTGTTCTTCAATATCTAAAATGTCATATAGTGGATATATAAATCCAGACCAGTGTCCTCCCATCACCTCTCACCTCCTGAGAGTTCATCATGACATCATGGGCTCCAAAGAGTTTTTTTATTATTATATATATTTGTTTGCATTTTTGCCGATGTGCCGAATTACCCATTAGCGGTTCACGTTCGCATGAACGGACGACCGTCTCTGGATTATGTCGACACTGCAGAAAACTTCCAAACCAGAGACGACTCTCAGGTGAGTTCTGCGATAATAAAAAAAAGGAGCGACTGATCTATGGTTTTTATGATCCGACTGAAATTTATGGACGTTTATTTACGATGGAAATAGTGTCGTCATTGCGATCATAATTCAGTGTTTCCTCCATTAGTTGCATCCTTTCAGTCATTCCAGGTCACCTGCATGATAATAATAATAATAATAATAACAACAATTATAATAATAAAATTATAATTATTATTGGTATTACAATTATTATAATAATAACAATAATAAAAATAATTATAATAATAATAATAATAATAAAGAATAATAATAATAAAAAAAAATAAATAATTCAATTTAAGGTTCCCCGTCAAAAGAAAATATTGCAACACTACCAAAACGTGTCGGTGATATTAATACACTTGGAAGTGCAGGAGAATTAGAAACATGTTTTTAAATACATTTGTTTGGATGCTCGAGCACAAGAAATACCATAGATAGAAGTTAAGATTATTATTTATTTTTTCCTCCTGGGTTTAAAGAGCCCAACAGCAACGAGAGTGAGCGCTGTGAAGAGGTGAGAGGGGTCCTGGCCTCACAAGAACTCAACAAAGAAACGACTCGTCAGCGTTTATTCACCGGAGACGTTCACCAGAAGTTTGAGAACCTGCAACTCAATCTGGTGTTCGGTGTTTACGCCGCCGCTCTATAAATAAAGCACGGAGCTAACAAAGAGCGGGTTGCCTCACGCAATAGCACCTCCAAATATTGTGTGTGTGTGTGTGTGTGTGTGTGTGTGTGTGTGTGTGTGTGTGTGTGTGTTAAACACAACTATTTTTACCAATAAAAAGGAACAAAGTTTGAACTTGAACATACAGACTCAGACAGACCCAGACAGAGAGTAAGACAGACAAACATACAGAGAGACAGAAAGACACAGACAGACAGACAGACAGACAGACAGAGAGAGAGTCAGTAAGACAGACAGAGAGAGAGAGAGAGAGAGCGTTGCATTATTTATAGTCATAATAAAGCAGGTTAATAGAGAGATGTAGCTACAGTGTACTCATGTACTATTTATAGGAATAGTTAATACTTATAATTAAATAGTGGGCTCACTACCCTTAGTAGTTGAGGAGCACAAGAGAATTCAAAGTTCTGCACTTTGACAAACTCGCATTATAGTGGAAGCAAATTACTGTTCATAAAACAAGTGAACCCTGATAATATAACCCATACAAAGATAACAACCTGAGTGACTCAGTGGACGTCCACTCGGGGCTCGTCTCAGTCGTTTGGGTTTCAGTCGACTTGAGATTAGTGGTTTCTTATTTATATCAAACTTATGAACACACTTCTCAAGATTAGAAATGTTGCTTTCGAGTGATTTTTTGTGTGGAGAAACTCAACAAACTCGTCGATCGAATCGACTCGTCCGAATCACCGAGCGTTACGTGAACGAAGAACGTCTCCGGTCGAGGAAGAGCGACTCGTGCGCGCTGACCTTCGGCTGACCTCAACCCAGAGCCGAACCCGGGGAGATGTCGGCCTGTCGCGTTAGAGAGCAACGCGTCTAGAGCACTACTCAAAAACACAGCATTCAAAAGTATTTGAACCAACAGAATTCCCATGATAAACCCATACAAACAATACAAAACAACAACAACAAACTCGACCGAGGGTCGAGGGAGCATCACAAAGGAAAACTAGAGCGGGCACTCGGTGGAGCGCATTCCTTCGCTGCAGCCACAACTTTAAATTGATGTAACTTGATACCGGATGTTGTGGTAAACATCACAAAAGAATTATGTATGAACATCAGCCTGGATTTATTGATTTAGAAAGAAAACCATGTAGTGGTACTTGATACAATTTGGACTGTATGTAATGCCATCATTATGACAAGATTGGGCATTGAATTATGAACATGTTGGCATTAGTTGCAGCCAATTAGATAAGAATTGAAAGGTTAAAAAGAAGAGTTTAACCTTTTCATGACCTTAACCTTTCACCCGATCGATCCCAAAATCTAATCAAATGGTCCCCGGATAGTAACCAATCATCCCACCACATTGCATAATACTTTTTGAGTTATGCGAATAACAAACAAACGCACACACGTACAAAGAAATAAATGAATACACAGCGATCAAAACAAAACCTTCCGCAGAATGCAAAGGTAAACATTAAAACGCCGACAGGTTCAGGCTTTTGAATGTAAGATCTTAAAATCAACATTAAATTGCAGTGTACGAACACGCCATCAAAGCTTAAAGCGGATTTGAGTCTATTTACCGACGCTTCGGCCAAGTTTACAGTAAAACATATTTTCCGAAGAATAAAGTCCCGAGCACACGTCGCTACCCGGCTCATCTTTGTTCTCCTTAAGATGTGAGAAACGGCCTTGTGACTTATGAGCTCAGCGTTTAAACACAGTTGGATTATTTTCCTCGTTGTCTCCCCATGGAGACGTGAATAATCGCAGAGGCGAGTCTGACTTTGTTTCCAACGTAGCAGCATTTCAATTTCAGTCCCAGACTCAATTATATTCCGACCGTGTTTCGTCCTTGTGTTAAAAGTTCACCAACCGTAGCGTCATAAAATATCAAGGTGCATCGCTTCCACAATTTAAAGTCTCAATAAACGTTGTCTGCTGCTGCGGGCCGACCGTTTTATTCCAGTGCTCTAACAGTTTCACACTACGTCCCTTATTTCTCTCTCTCTCCCCCCATGTTCCTCTTTCTCATCACTTCCAGTACATTCCCACCACTCCTTCATTGCCTTTTTTATTATTATCCTCAACGGGTTTCCCTCTCTTCCAGATTGAGTTTGCACGTGTGGTTACAGTGTGATGATCTGGATCCCTTGTTATCCCCCCCCCCCCCTCGATACATGTGAAAATACTAAATAGGACATAAAGGGAACAATAATTCCCTTTAAACATCAGGATTAATGTTCTGGTAGAATAAGGATCCCTGGAGGGGGGAATTCTCTTTGCACTTGGAGGTCAGCTACACAACAGCACCCCCAGAGACCGGCTGGAGATTTAGTGTCTTGCTCAAGGGCTCTTCGGCACCGCAGACATTTGTGGAAATGGAGATTAAAATCTTTCCCTGTTCAACATTTTGCATTTGTAATCTTACGGTGCGGTCATGTATTATTCCCTTGTATCTGCGTGCATACAGGGACAGGGGCATATAGGGTTCTTACACATTTTGACCAATGGATTTCCAGGACTTTAAACCAAATGTCCATGACAAAACTGAAATCTCGGTTTAAACATAAACAATTTAGAACATTTTGCGTATTGAGAGCGGACGCCGGCTTATATTTTGAGCGTCTTTCTTTAAAAAACATATTCATTATTATAAACTCTGCATAAATGAACATGTGATGATAACAAATTTCCATGACTTTTCCAAAACTTTTTTGATTTACGTTTTTTCCAGGACTTTTGCAGGGCTGGGAATGACCTTTTAAAAATTCCAGGACTTTTCCAGGTTTTCCATGACCGTACGAACCCTGTATATAATGTATAGTGTGTAATGATTTTTTTCTTTTTAAAGAGAGCAAGTGAGAGACATTTAACCCGGGGCTCCTGCTGGCCAATCACACGTCAGGACATGGATTCTTCAACGTTGGAGTCGAACTACAGAAATGGTTTCATCCGGTTTCTGATTGGCTGTTAGTAATCCCCATGAAATATACAGGCGACGTTAAATGGAAAGTTCCCACAACACCCATCGCAGGTTCCTCGAGTGAGATTTAATCCACCTGACATCAGCATCCGACGTCTGTTCTGTGTGAATTTATCTTCATCCCATGAAGCTGGTGCTCAGTCAGTCTTGCACACCGACCCCATGTACACTCATGGCAGTAGCATGAAGACGTGACATATCCAAACAACCTGGTGAGGAGACGTTAGCTTGTTTCCTCTTGGCACCGCGGTACACGCTGAGCGGGACGCTTAACGGTATAAAAATAAAACTCGTGCTTTCCGGAGGATTTCGTAACGATCACACCGTTACAGGTGCGAACTTGTAATTCCTTCTTCGAGTTTCTACCACCTGAATATTCCTCATTAGTCCACAACATTCAATCTGGAAGGCCTCACATCTCATCAGCCGGTGCTGGCCGAGCAACGTGAAGGCCGTCGATCAGACCGACGCTGCGAAATTGTCCGCCCCCCCCCCCCTCGTCCACGCGGGGAGTGGAACCGCTGAGGTCACTACCCGGGTTCACGCACGCCAACAAGTGTCACAATGACAACGGCCTGGTTAGAGAGACGATGACGAGGAGGAGACAAAAACAGAGAGGCGTCTGTGTACGCAGATACACACGATGCATGCACTCAAACACACACACACACACACACACACACACACACACACACAGCTAAAATTACATTGAAGAGGGCATGAACTAGGCCACTGCGCTGCAGGAAAGTGGTCGTTAGCTATAAGTGAACAGAGGCTCGCAGGGACAGGAGGGCAGAGGGAATCTGAGGCCAGCTTTAGAGCGGCAGACATTCAGACAAACTTTTGTATCAAAATCTGCAACTATATAATAGATAATTAATTAAATCGATTTGATTCCAGCTTCTTAACTGTGAATATTTCCTGGTTTCTTTACTCCTTTGCGGCTCAAACAAGATGTTAGAAACACAGTTTCATAATTTTCTGACAAATAACTAATTCTATAATTGAGGGAATAGTCGACAGATTAAAGTCAACAATGAAAACAATCGTTTGCTTCCTTCACGCAGTACCGATTATCGTCGGCCCAGATGATTGCGGCCCAATCTCGACTCGACACAAAAGGATAAAAAATTGGGGATTCAGATTGAAAAGAGAAGAAAGGAGCAAACGATGAGAAGCAGTCTTTTTTCTTTTCTTCTTTATGCGAGAACCGATAGTCCAGTTTTTAACAACAAACACTTTGAGCTATGGAGAAATGAACAGATTGTACGATATAATGTTGTATTGAACTTCAGCAAAATAAGAGAGTTTGGCAGGATTTGGGGAGGACTGACCCGACACACCAGACGACGAGTAACAACCTCACAGTAAAAGCTGGACAGCGTTCAGCCGGACGAGCAGCGAGCCCAAAACTGACGGGCATCGCACTTAATAAGCAGTTTACTGCAGTTATCTATTAGAAAAACTCCTCCTGCATACACTCCACGGAGCAGAAGAAATATGTATTTTCATGCACTAAAACAGTGACTTTTTTCCAATTCCTCACTTATTCCTGATTTATATTTATTTTAATATATACTTTAAAATGTAATATTGGTTTCTTGCTATTCCACTTGTTTTGCTTTGACTCTCTGTGGAGCACTGTGTAAATATTGTTTTTAAAAAGGTGCTAAATAAATAAAGTAATTATTACCTTTGCATTGAAAATACAGGTTGTGTTTTGATCGCCGTGTATTTATTTGTATGCGTGTTACTCGCATAACTCAAAAAGTATTAAACCGAAACGCATGAGATTTGGTGGGATGATTGGTTATTATCCGGGGACCATTTGATTAGATTTTGGGATTGATCAGGTTAAAGGTCAAGGTCATGAAAAGGTTAAAATCTTCTTTTTACCATAGCGTGATCAATTTGTATCCAATTGACACGCAACTAATGCCAAAATGTTCATAATTCAAAGCCCAATCTTGTGATATGCGAAGGTATGCGCTCTACCGAGTGCCCGTTTTAGTTATTATTATTATTAATTGGCAGCAAACACACGCAGCTAATTACAAGTTGTCTGTATTCTAAAAGGAAATCAACACCACTTTATTTGAAGCGTTTTAAAATGTCAGGACTAAAAAGAGCTCGGCGAGTTCGCTGCTTCGAGCCGAGTCCTTGATCGCAACTGTTCAAACACTTTTGTCTAGTCCTGTGCGGCGGAAGCTTAAGGGAATTACATTAGTCCAGCAGGTATTTGGTGAAGAAAAACAAGTATTTGACATGATGATAGATCAAGATGTTAAAGTTAAGGGACCACCAACGTTATTACAGTTTATTAATAAGTTCATGGCAATCCATCCGATACTACCACGTTGACACAAGGTGGCTAGGATTCATCTTCTGAGGGTCATAAGTCTGCACTAACTGATGTGCCGATCCATCCCATAGACGTGGACATATTCCACAAAATAAGTGAAAAAGCTTTGGAGGGAAATCAGAGTATCACCAAAGTTCGGATTCATCCTGTGAGGACAATGAGTGTTAATCATCACATCAATGTATAGTCAATAGACACTCCACTGGCATGCTGGAAATAAAGTCGCCCTGACATTGGCTGGAGATATTAGGTGAGATATAGGAGACAGATTTAAAAAAACAACACTTGTATATCTACCAGCAGATAAGATTGTTTTTGCTTTGAATCCCAATTATACGTAGTCAGTTATGTTATTAGTGAACAGTCTAACACGCCAAAGCTTCAACCGTCTGTCATACAACGAGAAAGATGCATTTATTATTAATGAAGCCGAGTATGCAGAGTGAGTGGTCAGCCAAC
The DNA here is from genome assembly GCA_036178185.1 of Liparis tanakae. NCBI lineage: Eukaryota > Metazoa > Chordata > Actinopteri > Perciformes > Liparidae > Liparis > Liparis tanakae. The sequence continues at coordinate 3,759,110 of CM070104.1, read as the reverse complement.
CTAACGACACGGAGCAGAATTTGGGATGTAATTTATGAACAATTGGATGTTGCAGGCCTCATTTTCCAGGAAGGCCTTGAAGTATTGTAGCTATTTGCAACAGGACTACACAATACACAATACACAAACAAAGTGGCGTTACACTCTGGAGGTCGTTCGTCTACACATTAAGCCTTTGTGCTTCGAGAAACGTCGGCCTCTTTTTCTTTTTTAAACCCGTGCCTGCAGTGCTGCAATGTGCTGACACCATCATCAGCTATTCTAAACCTTTTAGCACAGCTCTATCGCCTCGTCCTGACAGAGAGAGGATGGAGCGAGGGAGAGAGAGAGGAACAAAAAGAGAACAAGCTCATTTTCATTTATAAAAACAACACTTTCGACGTCCGTTAAGATGATTCGTTCGGTTGTTTTTTAACGCGCATCGCGGACGTCTCGATGTGTTTTCTGATGATCCACGGACGAGTGGCTCGTGATCCCCCGGGTAGCAGATCGTAGAGTAGCGGCTCGCAGCAGCAGTGTAATAACGCGTTATCGATTTTTAAACTCGGGGAAAATTCATTCAATCGCCGTGCAACTCAAGCCGGCTAAGCAATAAAAAAATAAAAGAAATGGAGTGTTAAACTCTGAGGCATTAATTCAGAAACAAAGTGAGATCTCGACAGCCCTATTTTTGGGACGCTATTATTTACTCAAGTTATTGGATCATTGTACGTTATGTTAAAAAAGAAGAAAAAAAAATCATCAATCAAACATTCGCCACATCCAATTAAGTAGGTATAACACCAAATACCGAAACACAATCCCTGTATCATTCATCACACGACACGAAAATCCGGAGATTATTTTACGTTTGCGTCACTAACACAAGGTTAACACCAAAGACAACAAATATAGCAGCGAGCGGAGCGACGGCAAGCTCTGCAAATTAATATTTGGCAACATGCCTTTGAGCGAAAACCGACTGGAGAGGTTATCGTCAAACGGTGAAAGGAGGCAGAGCGGCTCGAAGCTGCAGAGAAGTGCCAATAAATGCACTCTTGAGAAGATGATGAGGAGGTGGAGTTTGAGAAAATCTATCAGGACAGTGCTCAATGAAATATGATCTCCTGTCAAAAGGTTACTGGACCACTGGAGACTGGGCGAGTTGGACAGAGACGGTTGACACCCTTCTTGTCCCTCGAGCACCGAGATGATTAAATCAGTTTAGCGAAGGTGTCATTTCAGGTCTGAAAGAGAAATGGGTCAACTTTTAAAACTGCATTCAGAGAGAACTGTGTGTGTGTGTGTGTGGGGAGGGGGGGGATACCTCTGTTGAACCACGGCGAGTCATTTCAATATTTCCATCTCAATGATCATCAATCAGATGACCCATAGACGAGGATGTCTTTTTAATTACTGCCAGCCACCTACATCTGCACCGGAGTACATCTATAGCACACACACACACACACACACACACACACACACACACACACACACACACACACACACACACACACACACACACACACACACACACACACACACACACACACACACACACACACACACACACACACACACACACACACACACACACACACACACGCATGCCGCCTTGCATGCTTGCAGCCTGTGCACCATCCACTCCATCAGACTCCTCCGTGTGGCAGGTAGGCGGAGGGGTCAGCGCCGTCATTACTCATTTGAGGGCCTTGCACTTAAAATACAACAAAATGTCACGACGGAAGCAATCCGAAAAAAAAAAAAAAGAAGAGTGTCCATGCAGCACCCAGACCGGCCCCCCCAGACAGCACTTTCACATCCCTCTGACAGCCAACTGTGAGATGCGGCGCCCTCATTAGAGGATACCTGTGGCCCTCATCAATGGGCTCTGACAGCCCGGCGAGGCGTCAGCCAACTGGCGGTGGCTCGCCTGCCCTCTCGGGGGCAGGCAGCCCGGGCCACAGGTTATCTACTGCAGTGCATCTTTCCGGTGCTTTGAGGTGTCAAACACCACCCCCCCACCACCACCCCTCCCCACCGCACTGGCTTAGGACCACAAATGTGGTCTGAATGCTGCGACCACCAAAGCATTTCTGTGCCTCACACCGGGGGCTTCACTATGGTCACTTTGGCCTGCGACAAAACAATAAACCGATATTGCGAACGAAAGTCGCGCTGTACCTTTAAAAAAGAAAAAAGAAAAAGGGCCCGACAACTTAACAGCAAAAAAAAAAAAAACTTTGTTCGAGACAAGGCCCTGCGCGAGACATCTCGGCCTCCCCGCGTCCTGGCACGAGGAGGTGGGTGACGCCGCGCGCGAGCGCAGGGCAGCGGAGATTAGTGATGGACAGACCCGGGCTAATGTGGCCTGGTGGAGAGCCCAGAGCCGCGACTCCTCGATGAGTCTCTCCCCCCCTTCGGTCTCTCCACCCCCCCATCTCGACGCCATCTGTTTGTAGCTCGAGAGAATGTGGAAGTAAAAGAAAAAAAAGAAAAGACGACATTTTGACTGTAGTTGCTGACCTACATCGACCGTTGGTTTCCCGTGTAGCGTTCACGAAACAACACAACATTCAAACAACCCCGCGACGGACAGACACCGGAGCCAACCGTCCGGGCAGTTGCATGTCCAGACATACCGCGCAGACATGTTCTCGCCCGGACGGGGGAAGAATGTAATAAGTTACGGTTGAAGCACTCCGCCTCCTCCTCCTCCTCCTCCTCCTCCGCCGCCTCGCCGGGGCCGGACAAGTCAACGCTCCGGCGGCGCAGACGTTTCCGTCTAAATCGTCGTGTCCCCCCCCAAAAAAAAAAAAAAATGGAAGAGAAGAGGAACATAAAAATCGCTTACTCACCTGATTCCAAAATCGGTTTATGGTGGCGGCGTGATGTTGGTTAAATGTCAGTATGTGGGGGGAAAACAGTTGGTGGGTCCCCGTTGTGTGTAGCAGGAAGGAGGGAAGGGAAGGCGAGAGGGGCTGACGTGAATGAATAAACAACTGAGCTCCTCCTCGACGCCACAAGTAAAGGCGGAATGTGGCTCACTAAGTGGAACGAGCCACCGGTCATCGCACGGCCCCCTGCACGCGCTCTTTAACGGCGGATATCGGGGTTTTAAACAAGCTTTCGCAAAACCTTATTATATTGACTATTATAGCCTAAAATATGCCACGGCGTATGGATAATTTAAACATTACCACTTTAAAAAATAAAAAAAGATAACCCATACGATAATTATGGTATCTTGTGTCATTTTATTTTAATATTAAAAATAATACTAATTAAAAAACGAGTCTTTTTTTATACTGTAAAACATATTTTGTATGGCGTTAAGAAATTCCACCAGGTGGCGGCAAATCTGCCCCCTGACAACATGATTTAATTTGGCACTGTGACTAGACTCCATTGAGATTCCCCTGCAGACATTGCTTTGAATGATTGCTTTGAATTGTATTCAGTACAGTCTATCTTATTAACAATTTAAAAAAAACATTTAAACATCCATATATGAATACAAAGTGTCATTGCTGGATGCAGCTGCAGAAAAAGGTTGTAGGTACCCACGTCACATTATGTAAATTGCATGCTGGACCCACGAGAGGCTTCCAAACCAGCTGAGGTGTCACAGAATCCTGCTCGTATACAAACGCTGAGCACAGAGAAAGTACCCGGATGTCCTCGATTGCCAAACTCATTCTGAAGCTCAAACATCCATGTTTTAGTGGAGGGGTACGCTTAATAGAATACGCCTTAACGCTAAAACATATAATTAACATGTGTTAAATACCCACGAGTCTCCATAATGTGAACACATTTGTACCCTTACAATGTCAGTAATACAACACACACACACACACACACACACACACACACACACACACAGAGCAGGACACTGTGACACAAACTCATTAGCATTATTTAATTAGCGACTCAGAGTTTGTTTTTTTTAAGTCATTTTTCAAATAATTATGTGAATCGAAGGGAAACGAGAGAGATTTCAATTAAGAACATAACCTTTTGATATTATTCCTTACGCCCTACCCCTCTATCAAATCAACACTATTTGTTATTTTGAGCCGCTGATTTACATTTTGATTGAATAGATTCGGAAACTGTGAATAATGTTTTCCTTGTTTAGTGTTTAGAAACTGTACCGCAATAAACCTCTTCGAAAAAATGCACAATGTTGCCGCTTGAGGGCGCCATCGCTCCACTGGCCGTGTGTGTGACTGAGCGTTTAAAACCTCTTTTCAGTGTCCAGATGATTATTCATGTCTCATATGATCCCTGCATTGATTAATTGCTATTAATGGGGGGATTACCAGACCAGTGTTCCTCTAATAAACTGTCAGAGGAGATCGAGGCATGTCCGCTGCAGTGTGGCAGCTCTCCTCGTTTAAAGGCCTTCAGTTTTACAACATGAGAGCTAAATGATTCTCCATTTATCAAGTTTTATTTCCTTCTGTTTCTATTCTCTAATGGAGAAGAATAGCAGTTGGTATGTGTATCATTACTGTGCCTTCCAGTCCTGTTGTCCTGTGCTATATCCGTCTCCACCCCTTCCTGCAGCCTGTGATTACCCGGTGTTATTGACAGAATATGCTCATTAATATACATTTCGATGCTGCTGTGGTCGGTGTTTAGCATTCAGAGGCCCCGTCGATGCAAATGCACTGTGAATTTAAATGTGTGCAAAGGGTTGTTGGTCTCAAACGTGGGTTGAAAACATCTGTCAGCGAAATAACATGAGTGGTTATTGATTGTTTTGTTAGAATATAATATATATATGGGGTAAGAATATATGGGGTAAGCTCACTGGGTTATAAGTCAAACTTCTGGCCATTTGAAGCTTGCTCATATATTTATATATATATATATATATATTTATATATGTCTTTCTTTTCTCTATGAGCAGAAAAAAAAGTGCAGCTCTGCACAACGACCTAAAATATGTAAGTCAATATGCAGCAAAACGCTTTGACTTACAGTAGCACACACACACGCTCCTTTCTTCTCCTGCCAACATATTAATATTCCAGTCTGGTACTGTTGGTTCATCATGATGCGCTACCGTGATAATTTGACTGCCTTGCTTTGCTCTTTTTTGATTTCGCATTGCAGAAATCTGTGCAGTGGACAGTCTTTGAAAGCAGCTTAAAGAAAAAAGTTGTTCTTGTGGGTGGTTGATTTAAACAGCAGAGCCCATCTCCTGCTCGCCTTCCTCCTCTCTGGCCTGCCTGTCTAGACTGTGATAACCATCTGCTTCATCTGCGTAGGTCAGTCCACTGTTTGCTGTGCTCTCTCTCTCCCTCTCTCTCTCTCTATCTCTCACACACACACACGCACACACACACACACACACACACACACACACACACACACACACACACACACAAACAGCCACAACAACATCAAAGTAAGAAGCTATAAAGCAGATTATTGTCAGATCTACTTGCCAATAAATCTTCTTTTATTAGAAGTCCATTAGAGGCCAGTGTCCATCCTATAAGTACAGCATCATCAGACTGATGAGTATACGGCTGCATTGGTTTATAAAGTAGCGGAACATGTTGCACAATGATTTAATAACATTAAACTTAAGATATTCTCTTGAGGGCAAATAATTTTCCATGCTCTGCCTGTCAGGGCCTCGACGAGCTTAGACCTGTTTCTGTGATAAGAGTATCATTTTCTTCTAAAGCTATACACATAATAGAGCGAGTGATGATGTCATCTAAGACCCTAATTATGTAACAAGTTATTGACGGTGAATGCAAGAGTTTGAGACGGTTAACAACAGGAATTTTAGCGTGTTTGTGCAGCAATCTGATATATGATTAAAAAAAGGTTTATTTTCACAATTGCGCAATACTTAAACAACAACTTTTATCCCACAGACTAATTAATGTCACTGATTATATAGTAGGCCGCGTTCTTACTAGTCACATAAAAGATCATATAGCCGTGAGCCACATTGAGCCGTGGGACCAGAAAGTGTTTATCAGATTTTTTTTTTTTTATAGCTATATTAGTCAAGGAATCTGTTTGTCACTTTGGTCCAGACTCAAACGTCTCAACATCTACTGGATGGAATTTGTATAATCAATCAATCAATCATGTTCCCCAGAGGATCCCTCGATATGTTGATGCTAGCGTGCTAACATTTAGCATTTAGCTCAAAGCACTGCAGTCTCAATCAGCCAATCAGAGTCTTGTTCTGTAATGATTATAAGGAAAGTCATCTTGCAATTAGAATATAAACACAGATACTGTCCTCCACTACTTGTGTATGCCTCACTGACACTTCACATCGAGTCATATTTAATCATTAAAAAAATGGACAGGTGCATAAAAATGAGAGAGTCCGTTCCATTTGTTTCGCTTGATTTTTTACTTTTGTGCCAACATGTGTTTACTATTCATTCAAGTCAGCGCTCTGCTCTGTTTCCCCCCTTTTTCAGTGGGGTGTAACAGCATTACCTCATTCGTCCCCTTGACAGTTCACTCCAAGCTTTCAGTGCTTTCCAGAGATGTGCAAGGCAGGGCGCGTTGAACTGAAGTTCACGTGTTCAAAATCAAGCCAAAGGCCCCGGAGAATGCACGGGCTGTTGCGTAAGACTCTCTTTTCTTAAAAAAATTATGATGCTAAAATGCTGTGCAGCATTGACTTGAAGGTTGCTGCACACACATTCCACAGAATTGTAGGAACAGGGTTCATACACATGTTGATGCATTTCCAGGAATCTCCGTGTATACATGAGTATATACCTTAAGTAACACAAAGGAATGACAGACAATGATTCAAAGAATAAATATGTGTATACATGTTTATGCACTTTAATCAAACTATGGAAATGAACATCTGAATATCAAAAATGTTCATGATTTTTCAAAAAACCTTTGGGATACAAATTGTTTCTACAACTTTTCAAGGCCTGAAAAATAAAAATATAAAAATTCCATGACTTTTCTAGGTTTTCCATGACCGTACGAACCCTCTAGGGAACGCATGTGAAGCTATGACATCGGTGTGAATGCCAAAGTGGGGGTTAGAGTGTCTGGAGTGGTAGTGGTAGTTCTGGTGCCCCCTGTGGTCTAAAGTGGTAGTGTCTCTAGGCAGGTACTCAAGTAAGGGGTTTAATATAGCCGAGGTCCCTGATGAGAGACCAGTAACAACCTCAGGGGGGCTTCCTCCTCAATGCCACACAGCCCACTGGGCTGAGTGCTTGGGCCTATTTCAGGATTGTTTAGGAGTGTCCAGTGTGAAGTGTGTGAGAGTTGGCAGGCAGACCGTCCACAGGCGGACTAGAAAAAGGGAAAGAGACGTCTTGTTAATAACCTCTGTAGTGACCCCGTCGCCAATCAAAAAAAGGTCACTGTGGTTGCTTGGAGGTTCAGTTTTTTTAGACTCATGCAATAAAGAGATGAAATGTCAACCTTGTAATGTGAAAGGTTATTTATTGCTAGAGTTGTATGGCTTCCAACACAATCCAAAATATGCTTCCCATTTGTCTATTCCCCCAAAAAATTATTCCAGAAATAAAAAAACACAATGTTATACGTTCGCCCAAGCTAAAAGAAATGGCGTGCTCCGGACAATCTAGCAACACCTGACTCTTAGTATTTCTGATTATATTAGCCTCTATCTTAATTGACATTGGCCCTCCGCCCCCTAGTGGCAGGAAGTTAAACAAAACAAACAAAACGGCTCTTACAACCTCAACACATGGAGGCATGGCAGCTCGCTCATCTGAATACATTTGTACCATTTGAATAAAATAAAAAAACTGAATAAAACACTTGAAGACATGAGTCAGAGAAGTTAGTGAATATCGCGAGCGTCTTTTGCGGTTAAAGTGAGACCTGAAGTACACTCCCACTCAAGATGAATAAATATATGTGAACATTCCTTTAGATTCTGCGGTTGATTTGATTACTTGAGTGCACGGCCGACAGCTCACTTGATTTATATTCAGCCAACCCTAACATGCGGTTACATCACGGTAAGATAAATCAAATGATCCTTGGATAATATAAAATACGATGTATATATACATTGGTGTGATACTTGGAGTCCACTAAAAAAGAGAGACGCTTAATACCACCTCTTTTCAACAAGCAGTAATCAATATGGCCTCCCATTCTCTTTTTATTTGAACCTTTCTTAATTTAGACGAGAAGTTATCCACCACTTTTGAAACCAACTCCACAAACTCAGCAAGAGGGGTAAATGTTTATATGATATGACAACGTATGCAGGAAAATCATGGTGGGACGTATTGTGGGCAACTGGACCACGCTGCTTTTATACCGGGGCCTCTTTTGGTTCAACATCCACATGCTTCCACTGACTCAGATTATGAAAAAGTGTGGTATGATAATTACGCATCAGAGCTGACGAAGATGACATGTGGTGTTCCCCAAGGTTTATTACTGGGGCCTCTTCGGTTCAACATCCACATGCTTCCACTTGCTCAGATTATTTCTTTAAAGTGTGTTATGATAATTACGCATCAGAGTTGACCAAGATGATGACGTGTGGTGTTCCCCAAGGTTTAATACTGGGGCCACTTCTCCTCAACATCAACATGTTTCCACTGGCTCGGAATATGAAGAACAACAAAGTGTGTTATTATTATTATGCAGACGACACACACATATACATAACTATATCACCAAGGGACTATAATCCCATATAAGGGCTAGCTAAATGCATTACATAAATCAACAACTGGATGTTCCAGTATTTCCTTCATTTAAATAAAGATAAAACAGAAGTCATTGTTTTTGTTCCCAAGAAGGAACAATTGAAAGTCAGATGTTAAAAACCACAAACCAAGCCATACACCTAGGTGTAGATAACTCCACCAAGAGTCAGACCCCAACCTGAACCGCCACATCGAGACAATCACAAAACAGCCTTCTATCACCTGAAGAATATATCAATCATTATTATATTACTTATGTCTCAACAGGATTTGGAGAAACTTGTCCATGCGTTTATCTTCTGTAGACTTAACAACTGTAACGGTGCGTTCACAGGTCTCAGGTAAAAAGTCAGGAAGCTTCAGCTCAAGAATTGACTTTAAAATCTTGCTGCTGGTTTATAAAGCACTGAATGGTAGAGGGCCTAAATACACTTTAGATCTACTGCTAGTACATTTTATTTTTCTAACTGCAGTGCAACTTTTATTATATTTCTTGCTTTTTTGACTGTTTGTAATGTGTCAATAAATGTTCTCAATTGTTTTCAAATCTTATTTTCTTTCAATGCTTTTAATGGTTTCATGGGAAGCACTTTGAATTGCCTTGTTGTTGAAATGTACAAATAAACTTGCTCTGCCTTACTTTACCAAACACACACACACACACACACACACACACACACACACACACTCAGACTTTTGTAAATCTTATATTCCAATTTTAATGTTGGGGTTGAAATGTCCGTTTTAGGATTGTAGTTCATGAAATATACTAGTTATATGATAACCTCTTTTCTTCATATGTCTCTGCTGGGCGCCGCTCAGTGACAAATATTTAGCATTTCCTGTTGCTTTTCAAATAAAAATTAAACAAAAAATGTGACGAACAAAGGCTGAAAACAGTACAAAAAACATCAAAATGAAGTCTGGTTTAATGAAAATATTCAGAATTATTACTCAATTAGCAATACTTGTTATTCCACTTTGCAGACTAACGACGTGTGGCATTAACGTCGATGTTTTCTTTTCGCATGTCGGATATGTGTTCACGTCTGAGAAGGATATCCGCATTAAAAATGGAAACCGGCACCAACACGTCGAGTTTCCTTGAAAGCAGCACTTATAATCAGCTTTGGAAACCAGACCAGAAAACACTTCATTGTTCTTGTTCCACCTTTTTTTTTCTTTTTTCGCTGCAATTGTTTCAAAACAAAGGCGAAACCCGTCCAGAATCAGATTATTCCTGCTTAGTGCAATACACACACACGTGTTATCGCGTCGGGCATTATCGAAAAACAAAAAATATTATTATATTTGAACTGAGAAGTTTTTTCGAAGGCTACACTGAAAGCAGCAAAGAACAAAATATATTTTTTTATATGGAATCGAAGATATTTGGATTTGCTCGTTTTCTATCCGGCTGCAGTGAAGAGAGCTTTGGAGGATCTGAGCCGTGCACCTGTAAAGGGGGTTTCTCAGAGTGTGTGTGTGTGTGTGTGGTTGTTTGTGTGTGTGTGTGTGTGTGTGTTTGTGTGTGTGTGTCTAGCCCGAGGTGTAGGGGCTCTAGCACAGGTGCTGTGTCTGTTTGATGTTTGTCTGTTTTGACTCACAGGATGGGGGGAAATCCAGCCACCTGTATCCACCTGAGGTTGTTTTTTTTTTTAAATGTTCTCTCTTCTGAATCCACTCGTGCTTTAAAAGTAACCTTTGACATCGAGAGTCTTTGAAAGGTAAAGACATGGATGCCCCTTGTACCTTTGGTTTATTTACTACAGGCGGCCTGACCTAAGTGTGAGCGATGGACTTTATACTTTATATTGGATTTTATTGTTCAATAAACAGCTTCACTCTGGATAAACTCTCCTCCTACATTCATTTGATCAATAAAACATTGATCATTTCTCTTTTTTTAAAGTGGTTCTGTCCTGGTGGGGGAAGCACACGCACACACACACACACACACACGCACACACACACACACACACACACACACAAACACACACACACACACACACACACACGCACACACGCACACACACACACACACAAACACACACAGACTTCCCGTGTTCAGTACTTCAGTAATATTTTCACAGCAATGGTAAAAAAGATCTTTACTGATAGATAATCCCTACTTATAATTTGGTAATTACATATTCTATGGCCTGTTTTCTATCTGTTTTTTTATTTGGCTGTCTTATTTGTTTTACTGTGTTTTTTATTGCACCATCTTTTACAGCGTATTGTACTTTGCTCTTTTTTAACTGTTGAAATGTTTTGGCCCCCGATGGTTTTATTGACCACAATACTGCACTTTCACTTTTAAAGTTTCAACAAATAAAAAAGTATGTATGGTTCACACCCAGAGCGGTCTTTTTACTTTCGCATTGAAAATGCAGAAGGTTATGTTTTGATCGCCGTGTATTTATTTATTCATTTAATTATTTGTATGTGTTACTCGCATAACACAAAAAGTATAAAACCGAATCGCATGAAATTTGGTGGGATGATTGGTTAGTATCCGGGGACCCTTTGATTAGATTTTGGGATCGATCGGCTCAAAGGACAAGGTCATGAAAAGTTCAAAGTCTTCTTTTTACCATACTACGGTCAATTTATATCCAATTGGCTGCAACTAATGCCAAAATGTTCATAAATCAATACCCAATCTTGTGATATGCGAAGGTATGCGCTCTACTGAGTGCCCGTCCTAGTTTTTATTGCTGTAATTTTTGTGAACTTTTCCGATCAAACAGATATCAACTCATTCAGATTAGTTCAGAGAGAGAGCGGCTCGGTGTCTTAGTCGTCTCAGTGAAGCGTCACAGAGGCCGACGTGGCAATTAGTCCGATGTTTGGGGTCTTTGAGCTGACTGAGTCGGGCTGACCTTCATCCTCAGGAGATCTGGAGAGTCTAAAGCAACAAGCTCGACCTCGTTCAGCTGAGGAGAACTACTATGTGAGTGTGTGCTTCTCACACACTCACATTTCTGGTGGTAACTTATTTTTTTGCCGTCCTTTTTATTCCTCCAATCTTTGTAGATGTTGTTGTTTGTCGGTCGAGGTTTCCAAAGAGATAAGTTGAAGTAATAAACCGGAGTGAAGAGGAAAGACTTTAACGGTGCCATCCATCAGGAGCCATTACAGACTGTGACCTCGCTGACCGGCCGGAGGTCAGAGGTCACTTCACTCGGAGGGTCAGAGAGACATGAAGCACTTCCTGTTGGCCGAGACTCAGAGAACACAACGGGATGGGTTCTTCTTCTTCTTCTTCTTCTTCTTCTTCTTCTTCTTCTTCTTCTTCTTCTTCTTCTTCTTCTTCTTCTTCTTCTTCTTCTTCTTCTTCTTCTTCTTCTTCTTCTTCTTCTTCTTCTTCTTCTTCTTCTTCTTCTTCTTCTTCTCCCCTCTCGAAGGAGCTTTGATGCAGACGTTCTCAATCGGATGTAACCTATGTTCCACTTCTGACTGGTTAAAAGTGAAAGAGAAACATTCCAAACTAGAATGGGCACTCGGTAAAGCGCATACCTTCGAATATCACAATATTGGGCATTGAATTATGAACATGTTGGCATTAGTTGTATGCCAATTGGATAAAAATGTACCGTGCTATAGTAAAAATAAAATGTTGACCTTTCCATGACCTTGACCTTTGACCCAATCAATCCCAACATCTAATCAAATGGTCCCCGGATAATAAACATTTCTTTCGGTTTTTGGAACAATAATTTTTCTACAAATCCTAATAAGTCAATTTTTGATGCACGATGTGATTTATTCATCCTCTCTTCCCTGGAGGGCTTCTGGAGGACTCTATACCATCTGCAAACTGCACTATGTGTTCAGCCATAAATCAGGTCCAGATGTATTTTTTGTTCTATGGTTTCCAGATAAAATGGATAAAAACCATGCAATGTTTTTTTCCGCCATCCGTCCCATTAGTGTAAATCATAAAGTGGGACATCCATTACAGTTTCCCCAGACTGAAACCTCCGTGCACGGCCTGATGGTATATCCATGAGTTGAGGTCTCCGGTAGAATTAGTTTTGCTTCTTGAAGCTGCATTAATCCATATTCTTAATGTTGGAAATGAATCAAATGACACATGTAACAAATGAAAAAAAGACATTCATAGTTCCCAAATCCACGGAGAAATATCACATCAATCTGGAGGTTTTGTGTGCCTCTTATATCTCTTAAAGCTTATTGGATTAACAGGTGGCCAGAAACACAACTCCAGATGAATGAAAGAATATAATAAGTTATAAACTTAAAGCCCTGACATTAATATATCTTGCATTTATTTTTCTTTCTTTGTGTCCTTCAGTTTTGTCATCAGACCAACTAATGTGCAAACTAGGGATAATTTTCCTAGAATTGTATAGATGTATAATCCAATGTCAAAAAATAAATTCCTACACTCAGGAGTGGACAATTATTATTTAAATTATTTCATTTTATTTTGTATTTAATTAATTTTGTATGCATTCTATTTATTATTATTATAATCTCTATTTGTTTTCTTGGAGTGAAGTGTTGTATAAACTGCACCAAGAAGTCAAGTGAGTTAAAAAAAAAAAAAATTAAAAAGAAAAAAATGTTGTCAGAAGTAGTTTAGAAAACATCAATAAGTCACAAAAAATACATGTTCTTCTGTTTCTTCTTCTTCATCTTCTTTTTCATCTCCTTATTCTACTTCTTCTTCATGATCTTCTTCATGTTCTTCTTCTTCTTCATCTTCTTCTTTATAATCCTGAAGCACAATAAGGCACCTTTATGGATCCCGCACCCATCTAAGTGTTTGGCCTCAATCCGACATCGATGGGCAGACTGGTGATGCATGCTTCAGGAAAACAAGTGTTCATTGTAAGTCATACGTTGCATCACATCCTTTCTTTCCCCTCTGGGCTGAACTGGATTAACATGGGATGGGCCGGGCCGGGCCGGGCCGGGCTGGGCCGGACGGCGTGGACTCTGTGAGGTCAGAACTCCACGGTGTAGCAGTGAGTTTGGTGTCCGCTCTCTCCGGGCTTCCCCCTTCCTGTCTTTTCTTCTCAGATGTATCCGTCCATCAATGATTGATTGTCTCCCCCCTTTAGGACTCGACTCATCTTTCACCTGCAGCCTCACAGCTGTTCAGTGAGCTCAGCACCAGCCCACATGCATGAACACACACACACACACACACACACACACACCAATACGCTCCTCCGAGGCTGATGTATCACAGGCCTCTGCCTCTACATGAATCATCTCACATCCAGTGTTTCCTCTGCATTGTTTTTCCTCTCTTTTTTTCCTTTATAGATTTGGGAGTGACAGATCCATGCAGAGGCTCGAGCGTCGCCACTTTGGCTCTTTGTATGAGAATCAATGCTATTATTCAATATGTGTCCCACCTTTTTTTCCATTTCCATTCCCAAGGAGCACAGAAATAAAAAAATATATAATAAAAACCACTTTTCAGCAGCAGAGGCTGTAATTCCACGTTGTCAGAGCCCCATTGTGTTTAGCAGAAAGCTGCATGTGCTCTCGTCTTGCGTTGTTCTCTCGATGGCGTGGGAGCCGCAGACGCCTCGATGGGCGCAATTACTGCTGCCTCGCAAAACCAGCGAGAAACTGCATCTCCCGACTCGAGGATCAGCGTTATTTTTTTCTCAAAGCCGAAAGGTGAGGAGAGGCTGAATAAGTACGTTCATCCCTCCACGGCGAGTGGACTTCAAAGTGTTGTTGCGCTTCGCGGCGACAGCTTCAGCAACATATTAAAATTCATAAAATATGATGAGCGCGTCATATCGTTTGTTCCTTTGGCCTTGAGTTTTGAGATTATGCTAAAAAGTTTGAGATCAGCATGTGTTTGGAAATATTTCCGCAGTTTTTTTTTTCTCCAAAGATGTTGAATGTCAATTGACAGACATGTTTTTTTATCTCTGTATGTGCAGCGCTCAATATTTTGGTTGTTGTTGTATCAAGTCAACATCCACCTGTACAAATTAAAGTCATAGAGGAAGGAATACTGCATTACAGGAGGGGAGACACGTTTTGAAAAGCTTTTTGTGGCACCTTTTTTTTAAACCTTTATTTAACCAGGTGACGTCAGGTTTTCGCAGCCAGAGAGAGATTGAATCCAAATGCCAACAACGTGTTCACAGAAGATTTAATCCTTCACTCAAAACAGGTCAAGGACAAACTAAACATTAACAAAGACAACAACTAAACATTTACAAAGACAAAAACTAAACATTAACAAAGACAACAACTAAACATTAACAAAGACAAAAACTAAACATTAACAAAGACAAAAACTAAACATTAACAAAGACAAAAACTGAACATTAACAAAGACTAAAACTAAACTGTACAATCCCACATTGGGGAATGAGAAGAACAGGGTTCAAACACACAGGAGGTACAGATGATTGGACACAGGGGAACGAGACACAGGTGGGCACAATGAGGGCGGAGCTAGCAATCACACAGGTGGAAACAATCAGGACCAGGGCAGCCAATCACAGGGACAGGAAGTGCAGGAACAGAGGACATGAGAGGCGGGGACTTCAAAATAAGACACAAAAACTCCAGATTGTGACAGGTGAGTCACAGTGAGATTAAAAATCTCTTTCTCGAGGGTCATCTGGACAAGACAGGCAGCGACATGAGAAACATGTAGTTACAAACAAAAAACACAGAACAAGACGAGTTAAAAGAAACATAACATAGTTAATTTAAGAAACATTGGGAACCTTCCATTTATTTTATTATATATTCAAAAGCAGTAAGAGTAGATAAATGGCCTCTAGTGACGTCACTGGACTCGTCATCCGTTGAAGACTGCAGGTTGTATTATGAATAAAGTTCAGAGGCTGTTGATCTAAAAAGAAGTGATCGAATATGTGTTCTCACAGGAACACACGCAATGAACACGACCAACAACAAGTATAAAACACACACACACACACACACACACACACACACACACAAACACACACACATTTAACCACGGCTCTGCGCTCACACTGAATCAATTGCTTCCGAGAAAACTGACTCGATCCTTTAGTCCAGCTGTGATGAAATGTGCTCTGACTGCTGTGTGCTCGTCCCTGTAGACAAATAAAACACTGAACACTAAAACATTAAACACTGAAACACTTCTTTACATTCACACACGTCGTGAGTGTTTGTCTGAACTCCTTGCTCCTCCTTGTATCCCCTGTATAGTAGAGAGGTTTTACTCGTAGGTGTTTGACATTGATAAATTCTGTTGTGGAAAAATAACAAAAAAAGTAATCTATGACAAACTACTCATTTCTCCTCTATACCAACAGACTTTTTGCTCAGAAAGCTTTATTTTTCCTCTTCTGTTTCTTTTTTATTGAACGAAAAGGCAAAATGATGCTGTCAGGGGGAAGTAAACACAACAATATGGGGGGGGGGGGGGGGGGGGAGCTATTGTGAGTGGGTAGCGTGAGCTTTTCAGTCCAGAAGTCCACTAACTCGCCCGGCAACAAGCGGTCGCCACGTCGCTGTTGTCTCATCATTCTCACCATAGGACGGGTATCTTTCTGTGTGACTTATTGATGTTTTCTGATCTATTTCTGACACAATTTTCATTTTATTTTCATTCAGCCTCCTCTTACAGCCTCTTCCTACATTCTTCTCCCCCGTGCACACACACACACACACACACACATACACACACACACACACACACATCCTGACAGCAAGAGAAGCGCCAAACCAAATTGATTTTTACGAGATGATTTCAAATCGACTGCACGCACGTCACAGTTCTGTCGGAAATGACATCTTGTAACTCGAGTCCTGCGTTACCGAGGAAAACAATTTGGAAATGAACATTTTCCACCATTATGTCAACATATTTAATTGAGGAAAGTGAACTCACAACCTCCTACGCAGCCAAGAGCAGAACCAACTCGTCCCCATTTACCGGGAGGAAGTTGACCTCAACTCCCCCGTTGTTGGTGTCTTTAGTGCAGAATATGTGTGTGTGTGTGTGTGTGTGTGTGTGTGTGTGTGTGTGTGTGTGTGTATTCATTCCTGGACTGGCATTAGTCACAATAAGACAATCAGTTGAACGGCCTTCCCCCCTTTTTAATGCCTTTAACATTTAAACAGGCCCGATGTGGCCGAGCTGACATTTACACAAGACGCTGACAGATTATATACAGCCTAATCAGAGAGGGGGAGGGGTGGAGTGTGTGTGTGTGTGTGTGTGTGTGTGTGAGTGTGTGTGTGTGTGAAGGGGTTTCATGGTGCCTTTTTTCAAAGTGGACTTGAAGATTTATTGCACATGATCTCTCTTGTTGGTGGTAAGTGGGAGGAGTTGAGTAAAGTACAACGGAGGGCAGGTTTAGGGGGATTTATTGGCAGAAATGGAATTTAATCTTCGACACTTTGTTTTCTTTCGTGTCCAAATGAGCTGGAACTCCCGATTGAGGGAGACCTTTTGCATTTAGTCGTAAACCCGAAGGCCGGCTTAGTGTTTCAACACTCTTGGAAAGGGAGTTGGCGTGATTCGGTTGGTTGAAATCTGGCACACACACACACACACACACACACACACACACACACACCGCTTCCTTCAACTCAAACAGGAACTTGTTCTTAAATGAACTAATTGACCGATTCAGTCATTTCTTCCTCTCTGTACCCCCCCCCTGTTCCCACCATGTCATCAGTCTTGTGGCCGACTGGCTGCCGAGCTGATTAATTGGCTGGCTGGATGACTGGCAGACGCGCCGAGTGAAATATAGACGAGCTGCACCGTTAGTCGTCTCTTTGGCCTCCCAGAGCAAAAGGAAAAGAGTCGTTATATGGATTTCTTATTGTCAAAGTGAAACAACAACAACAACAACAATGTTAGTCTGTCCCTAAAAACAGGAGTAAATACTATTTTATATACATATACATAAGTTTTTAGCAGTGGATTAATATGGATGTCATGCTACAGTGTGTATTTCTGGCAGCAGGACTGTGCGTGTGGGATTGACTCGAAATAAACGACTGTGTGTGTGTGTGTGTGTGTGTGTGTGTGTGTGTGTGTGTGTGTGTGTGTGTGTGTGTGTGTGTGAAATAAACAGCCTTTTGAGTATAAAATAACTTGTTTACTTCTTAAAAGATTATTATTCATCCTGTTGAAATGAAGTGTGTGTGCATATGAGTGTACGTGTGTTTATTTGTGTGAGTATGTGTACAGGGGTGTGTGTGTGTGTGTGTGTGCATGTGCGTGTGTGTGAAATAAACAGCATTTTCATTATAAAATAACCTGTTTACTACTTAAAAGATTACTATTCATCCTGTTGAAAGGGTTGTGTGTGTGTGTGTGTGTGTGTGTGTGTGTGTGTGTGTGTGTGTGTGTGTGTGTGTGTGTGTGTGTGCGTGTCTGTGTGTGTATACGTCATCATGACATTGTGAACAATAGGAGATACAGTCAAACCCTAACTGTTCTGGAACGCTTCCCTAAATGCACTTTGTTCATAGCCCATAAAACATTTACACATAATTTAACTTATTTAGTCTCAGATAATTAACATAAAAACGACTTTTCAGGACCTTTTAAACAATCTAACTAAAGTAATTTAAGCTGTGACATGTTCCATGTGTTCCCTTGAAGGGGAACAACCTGTTACTGAGGGATCAGATCTAAGGAACCCGTATAAGGTTGTGAAGTCACAGGAGCTCACAGGAGGTCACAGGAGGTCACAGGAGGTCACAGGAGGTCACAGGAGGTCACAGGAGCTCACAGGAGGTCACAGGAGGTCACAGGAGGTCACAGGAGGTCACAGGAGCTCACAGGAGGTCACAGGAGGTCACAGGAGGTCACAGGAGGTCACAGGAGCTCACAGGAGGTCACAGGAGGTCACAGGAGGTCACAGGAGGTCACAGGAGCGAGGTCACAGGAGGTCACGGGAGGTCACAGGAGGTCACAGGAGGTCACAGGAGGTCACAGGAGGTCTGCAGGAGCTCACAGGGGGTCACAGGAGTCTGCAGGAGGTCACAGGAGGTCACAGGGGTCACAGGAGGTCAGCAGGAGCTCTGGGGAACAGGAGGTCACAGGAGGTCACAGGAGGTCACAGGAGGTCACAGGAGCTCACAGGAGGTCTCACAGGAGGTCAGGGTCAGGAGGTCAGCAGGAGGTCACAGGGGTCACAGGAGGTCACAGGGAGCTCACAGGAGGTCACAGGAGGTCAGTCAGGAGGTCTACAGGGAGGTCACAGGAGGTCACAGGGGGTCTGGGGAGGTCACAGGAGGTCAGGGAGGTCACAGGAGGTCTGGGAGGTCACAGCAGGAGGTCACAGGAGGTCTGCAGGAGGTCAGCTGGGAGGTCACAGGAGGTCACAGTGGGTCACAGGAGGTCACAGGAGGTCACAGGAGGTCACAGGAGGTCACAGGAGGTCACAGGAGGTCACAGGAGGTCACAGGAGGTCACAGGAGGTCACAGGAGGTCACAGGAGGTCACAGGAGGTCACAGGAGGTCACAGGAGGTCACAGGAGGTCACAGGAGGTCACAGGAGGTCACGGGAGGTCACAGGAGGTCACAGGAGGTCACAGGAGGTCACAGGAGGTCACGGGAGGTCACAGGAGGTCACAGGGGTCTGCAGGAGGTCAGCAGGAGGTGACAGGAGGTCACAGGAGGTCACAGGAGGTCTGGGAGGTCTGCAGGAGGTCACAGGAGCTCACAGGAGGTCTGGGGGGTCTGCAGGAGGTCACAGGAGGTCTGCAGGAGGTCTGGGGGTCTGGGAGCTCACAGGAGGTCACAGGAGGTCACAGGAGGTCACAGGAGGTCACATGAGCTCACAGGAGGTCACAGGAGGTCACAGGAGGTCACAGGAGGTCACAGGAGCTCACAGGAGGTCACAGGAGGTCACAGGAGGTCACATGTTATCTCCTTCTCATAAAGCTCTTTACTTCAGTCACTGTTTGCTCTTATGATTTGAGTAATTATCTCATTAGTTACTCGAGTGTGTCTCGTTGCCAGCGTCAATAAAACAAGCTTTTCACCCGGGGGCGGTCACACTCTCTCTCTCCCTCTCTCCCTCTCTCCCTCTCTCTCTCTCTCTCTCTCTCTCTCTCTCCAAGAAAACTCCATATTAGTCCCTTTTCTTGTTCCTCCTCCTCCGCCTCGTGAAAACAGGGTCAAGTGATGATGCCTTCAGGGACATCCTGTTTCTGTCTCCCTTCCAATCTCTTAACTCTCTCCATCGTTAAGTGAAACTTGTTCTCCGTGTTCTAACTCAGAGGTTCTCCATCTCTTTTCAGTGATTTTAACCCAGAGTGAAGTATTTATATATAAATTATACCCTCTGATCAGTGCAACGCATTCTTTGTTTAATAATAATGATGTAAAACACAGCGCTGTGGCATCCGGGTCTGATAAAATATTTACCATTCCCTTTATGAACTTGTATTGGATATTTATGTATAACTATTTTTAAAGGATTTTGTTAATGGAAGCTCATTTTAAATATATATATATATATATTTGTACCACATTTGAGAAGCACAGGTCTGAGTACTGTGCATGATGAAGCCTTCAGTTCTTTTTAGAAACAGGAAGTACTTCAGGCTGCACCTGACCCCCCCCCCCCCCTAACTCTGAGAGGGGGGGGGACTGAGAGGCCTCTTGACCAGACAGTCCATGAAACTGGAAGATCTTGTTAAGAACAGAACAATCTGTTCTGTCGAAGGGAGGATACACACACACACACACACACACACACACACACACACACACACACACGCACACACACACGCACACACACACGCACACACGCACACGCACACACACGCACATACATACACACACACACACAGACACGCATGCACATACATACCCCCATGCGCAAATGCACAAACACACAAACACACACACACATGCACAGGCACTCACAGATACTCTCACACACACACACACACACACACACACAGACACATATGCACAGAAACACAGACACACTTACACACAAATACATGCCCACCCCCACGCACACACACACACCTCAACACACACACA